>VICI01001372.1:0-23100 GCA_019593645.1 Akabosia matsudoensis
AAGTATTAGGAAACCGGATAACCGAATCGGGAATCTAGTACTGAAAAGGGATTGAGAAATTGTGGTAGTTTGTCAAAATCAGTTTTGAGAAATCTGAACAGAGTAATTAACGAATACCTACTTTATAAAACAAAAAAATCGAGGAAAATCCTTTTACCAAGAACAAGTCCGGAAATTCGCACTGTCAAGTCAAGTATACTCAAACAGTATCGGCATAGACTAAACCTTTACCTATGAGTACACGTTGATGCGCAATGCAAATACTTAGACCGGAAATTTCATTTTAGTTAATTCAACCAAGTAGAAAAATGTTTTCGTAATGCCATTCCTCTCGAAAAAAGACTCCAATTGAGAAAGTGAACTTCCACCAGCTGGATTTTATCATGTACAGGTTTATTTGTTCTTTTCTAAGAACATTTTTCTCCGAACCAACTGATTTGTCAACATCTTTAAGTGATATATTGCGTTAAATGAAACCAGACATTGCTCACAACTCTTCGACAATAAACGTGACGCAACATGCAACGGAATTAAATACAAACTTTCCTTTTTACTTCCTTTTCTCAGCCAAAAGGCAATTTGGAAGGCAGAAGGCAATATATTTGCTATAACTCCAAAAACTGATTGTCCCTATTTCTTGATTCAATTGATTCTGAAATCATCAAATCATCATCTGTACTTGTGGATATCATTGGAAGATGTTTATGGAGTACCACATGTATTTTTGAAATGTGAAATGGGGAAAAACTTTGTAACGTATAGACATACATTCTCAGTACACTAAGCTCACTTAAATTGAAGGATTCAATATACTGAAATTCTATAGCCGACCAGATTCCATTTGTGAAAATCGCCGTGTTGAATTTTCAACAAAAACGTGGTTTCCTATCGTTTGTATACTACACATTTGCAAAGATGCATTTATGAGGTACAATTTATGGCGTTACAACAACGGTTTGTTCAACATTACATCATCAGTTCCATCATATCATACCTACATGAGTGACACCGTTACGACATCCTATCATGTGCCCAAGGCAATCTCAACGGGCTCCTTGTTAATTTTTCCTTTCTTGTGTTTTCACTACACATTTTTGATATTTTTCGGTGTCTTTGATGGCTAATAAATAATTAACACCGATGGAAAGAGGTAGCGCATGCCACATGCAATGAATACTTATTAGTAAGAAGTCTTTATCGCCATGTGTCTGTTCCACGATAAAATTTCAAATGCTGTTTCGACCTGGTCAATATTCTATTTTTTTAATTACATAGTATGTATTCGCTTTGCTTTGATAAAATATTAAAAACGTCATATATAGTGTATTGAATTGGAATCAATATATAATTGCATGCTAGGTAGGTAGTAAAGTAATGTAGCAATGGAATAATTAAACCTGTTATTATTTGCGAAAACTTATATTAGATATGCCATTTCATTTTAGCGTCGAATTTTTTATGCGTTATTGAGGCTTTTTAACCTGAAGTCTCACGATCAGAAGTTTCTACAGGAGCTGACGTGCCTATTTGACCGTTTATCAGGAAACCTGGCTGTCAAGGAAAACACTTTGCTTTATGACAAAATAATTTTACTGACTGGACATTTTTTGAGGCCAAATCGATTTAAAAGGGCGCCATAGTGCACAGAGTCTTGACTTTGTATAGTTTATAAAAATGTTATTCCTTTGCAATGCACTCAAATATTTCTAAATGAAGTAGAAGGTGGATACGGTGCCAGTTTGTATCTTGTCATCTGACTAATAATGATACATCCATGGCAACTGAACTGTGTATTATACTTGGCAGAAACGTGTTATCTACGTACAATGTGTTTTTGCGTAGTATTTTATTGGTTTACTCTAACAGTAATTAGCTTCATATTCTGATACATAGGTATAAATTGAGCTTTTAAGATAGTAAGAAGCCTCCATCAACAGCTATGCTTTCTCCAGTTAGCTGGGAAGTACCGTTGGAACCCAAAAATAAAATTGTATTCACGATATCATTCATTGGCATGTATACAGTTTTCGTAGGAGTCCTACTCTCGATCATGGCCAAAGTTTCCTCTGTTTTCCCTTTCTCGGTTTCGATAGCTTGACGGAGCATATCTGTTTGAACCGCGGCCGGACAGATTGAGTTTACTCTGATCTTATGAGGACCGAGCTCTACGGCCATTGTCTTAGTAAGCCATTCCAGGGCTGCTTTAGTACAACCATATCCAACTGCGTTAGGAAATGGCTTCCTTCCCGCCTGTAACAGTAAGAAAAGTTTCCACCTTTTAATTAGAACATAACCGCGATAACAATGTTGGAATAAATATACACATACAATCGACGATACGTTGACAATAGATCCTTGTTTTCCTCCTTCAATCATCTTTTTCGCCACTACCTGGCTCACGTTGATCACAGACTTCAGGTTGACACTCATCATGCTGCTCAAATGATAATAAATTAGCTACCTAATATATAACTTTGAAGAGATCAGAATAAAATTTAGCCATGATATCTGTCTTTTATGAACCTGTCAAACTCCTCGGGTGTTATATCCATTAAACCTCCAGGGTGAAGTACCGCAGCGTTATTAACCAAGCAGTCGACTGGCTCCATACTTTCCAATGCCTTTTTCGTGTCCGACCAATTTCCCAAGTCTACGCATATCGTCTTCAATTTGGGGCACTCAGATTTCAAACTCTTAAGGTTTTCAGGGTTTTTGGATACTGCATAAACTGTTGCCCCACTGTAGTAGAGTTTTTCGACAACAGCTCTTCCAATACCTATGTTTTTATAGGGTTTTAAAATGTGTGTGGATTTTGGATACTCAAATACACATTCGATAACGGATATCTATGATACCTCTTCCTGCTCCTGTTACTATCCATTTCGTATTATCCAATGTCATCTTAGAAAGCTTCCTTTAGACTGCGTGTATGTAAAACGTAGGTCTTAGGATAAGAATCACCCAACACTTTTCCTTTTTATAGTCTCGGCAATTTCCACTAAAGTGTATGAATAAGTTGTAAGTGTCATTCGCCCAATGAATGATGCCCATGCAATCACTCGAAGTCTTACATAAGGGCTTAAGCAGCATCTTGTTATGATACTGGTATGGAGATACGTATTTTGGGAATCATGTTATACATACGTCAATCTGTTTTCCAACTTCAACAATGAAATAATGTTTTTGGTCACGAAGATTTTTTTGGCGAAATTACTGTTATCATCGCTAATTATTAAGTAGCGAAAGCTACTTTATAAAATTGTCGTGTGTGTCTGTCCGTCCGTCCGTCTGTCCGTGATCACGAAATCTCAAGAACGCTGTAACGTACGGACATGAGATTTTGCACACTTGTTTGTCTGCTCAATAGCATTACTGTTAACAAGTTTCAAAAACATCGGTTGCATCGTGTATGACTTATAGATCATGAAAGTTTTGTTGACTGCATCATAAAGATTTTGTGTAGCGGATCTTGAATATCGTGTTTTAGCGAATCTTGCAGACATTTTTTCAGCGAATCTTGCAGATCGTTTTTCAGCGAATCTTGCAGATCGTTTTTCAGCGAATCTTGCAGATCGGTTTTCAGTGAATCTTGCAGATCGTTATTCAGCGAATCTTACAGATCTTTTTCAGCGAATCTTGCAGATCGTGTTGTAGCGAATCTTGAAGATCGTGTTTTAGCGTATCTCGTGGAGACGTCTTTCGCAACTTTTGGGAATCGTGCATGAGCGTTTTATTTATTTTTTAAAGTTCGCCTAGTTTTAAAGATGTAATTATCTAGAAACAAAGTCTCAATATGTATATTATTTTTACGGATAGGTGATTCTCGGCTTTGATCCTAAGAAACACTGCTACAAACTTGCAATAAAGAGGAATTGGAGCACGCGATTGTCCTGTTTACGTATTCAGCTCGTAAGAAAAACGCAAAAATACTGGACTTGGCTTTTATCTAAGAGCTGCTAGGACTAGAACCATGATACCGTAAAACACTTAATTACAACCCACGGAGCAATTATAAAATGTGGTGAGGGGGCTTTAACAGAAGGAGGCTATTTTCAAAACAATCCTGAGAATTTCCAGCAATGTTATATTTTTTCCAGAACGCTAATTGGAACAGACGCTATAATTTGCAAAATTTCCAAAACATGTTGACCATAATGAGTAGGATACTATATCACAAGCCCTTGTGTAATTTGGCGCTTTACGGTAGCATTTAGATAGCACCACACCAATGTTAGCATAAATAGCAATTGGTTTTTGTGGGATAGGTCCTAATTATTTTGAGACTAGACAGTAAACACATCATCAATTAAATTAGTAACACTTATTTATTATTATTATTATTATCCCTTTTTTCTTGAAACCTTCTTACTTGCTCAGTTACGTAAACCTACATAACTTGGTTTACAAATACTAGGAATATCGAAGACTTTCTGGAAGGATGTATTACGAACGTGAAGTCCAACACTTGAAACAATTCTTCGTTAGTAGCAAAACGCGGAGGGTAAAATAGTCGAAAACTAAGTATTTGCTTTGATAAATGATTACATGTTTGTTGACCAAATGGAAAAAATTATTACTAGATGAAAAAGTGTTGATGATTTTTATCAAGTTATTTGTGTTTGAAAATCTTTACTTATTTACATGTTCTAATAGTGGTTTATATAAAATAAAATCCAAAGAATTGTTTCAAGAGTATGGTCACATTTAAGTGAAAACACACATTAAAACGGGAGCACTCATGCGACAAATCAGGTTTTGAAAATAACTTGGGATAAGAGAATAAAAAATATTAACAACTGAGCAAGATCCAGGGACACTGAAGTTGCGGAGAACTTTTTTTACGCTCGTTTGGAAGTTTAAAACGGAAAAAGAAGCGACGAAGTCTGGTGGGAAGTTGATTGTCTGTACAAGAGTCTGAGCTACCGGGGAGGATCTCACACAATCAAGAATCACAGACCGAGGTCGTAAGTCAAGACGAAAGCAAGCAGACAGTTTAACGAACTGTGGATTGTTGTGAAGCTTGGCCCATTCTCCCTTCGCTACTACTCGAAGCATTGCTGATCGACTGAATTTCTTTCGCCGACGGCCATTCTCTAGCTAAAGAGCTTTCTCTTCTCGAAGGACATACTTTTCCCTTTAGAAGTCAGCTTTTCATTAAAGATAAGTAATATTTAGAAGTATATGGAGTTCTGGTCGTATGAATCCTAAGATACTGGCACAGAACATCTATTATATTTCCAGCATCTAATGGATCATGGAAAAAACCGAAGAATTTTGTGCGTGTCCCTGCAGAAATAGAGACAACTTGTCGAACGAATGGATACTCTGTGACTTGTGCAACACATGGTTTCATTCATCTTGCGCAAGCCTAACAGACGAAGAAGTCAGATCTCGGGGGTTGGATAATAATCCTTGGTTTTGCAGTAATTGTGAGAAAGAACTGAAAACACAAGAGGAGTCCTCCCAATACCACAAATGTGTTCATTGTGGTAAACCCTTTGAAACGGAACGGGGACTGAGAATTCACATCGGCCGCCAACACAAAAACATCGGTATAATTGAATCTCAAGGTACCGACGATGACCAAGAATCGATTGAAGCCTTTCTAATTCGTCAAAAACAAGAAGTAAAAGTTCTAAAAAGAATACCAAAGGGAGCTCGACATGCAGCAGCAATGAAACTGGCCAACACAATTGAAGCTTGCGTTGATAAGAATGATAAGAACTCATGGAAAACCTTATTTACATTTGCGTTTACATGTCTGTGTGTACCACAAATGTCAAAGAAGGATTCATTGACAAGATTGGTAAAGAAAAATATTACTACCAACGGAGGCTCAGGTCAAAGTTTTAAAACACAAAAAGGAACGTGTACTTTATCTCGCCGTGTCGAGTCCAAAGTAGCTGAAGGGGACATCAGGGGTGCAG
Organism: Akabosia matsudoensis; assembly: GCA_019593645.1. Lineage (NCBI taxonomy): Eukaryota > Metazoa > Arthropoda > Collembola > Entomobryomorpha > Paronellidae > Akabosia > Akabosia matsudoensis. Next base: position 5,928 of record VICI01001372.1, read on the forward strand.
TAAAACTTCTATCCTCCGACGACACTCTTGCCCCAGAAACAATTGATACATACAACGAACTTCTAGAAAAGCATCCGGCTTCACCATCAGATGAAATACCCCCAGATCCCCCAGACCCAAGCCAATATTCGTTAGAGGTCACAGAGGAAGATGTCATTAAAGCCATTTCAAGTTTTCCCAATGGATCTAGTGGAGGGTTAGACGGGCTTCGACCGCAGCATTTGAAGGATTTAATCTCGTTATCGAATGGAACAGCTGCATTGCGCCTAATAAAAGCTTTAACCAAATTATCCAACTTTGTTTTAGCCGGACACGTTAATGAATCTATTTGGCCCCTTTTCTTCGGAGCAAATTTATGTGCGTTGAAGAAAAAAGAGGGAGGTTTGCGACCCATCGCCGTTGGTAATACGTTAATTTAATTTAATTTTAATTTAATCAGTCATCTTTATTTGTCAACTTTCCATACAAACATATGTAATTGCAATCCACGCCCCACCAAGTGGGAAATTATTGTGGTTCCAAACATTTATCAACAGTGGTAATCAATAATTCACGAATAAAATACTATAATCAGGTCAATAAGTTTTTTTTTTTTTTTAGTTAGCATTTAACATATGATTTTTCAACAATTTTTTGAATCGAGCAAAGGTTTTACATTCTTTTATTTCTAAGTGGTAGCTCATTCCATAACTTGACCACACGGTATTCAAATACCTTCCCTCCAACCTCTAATCTAGGTTTAAAATTTGGTCTAAAATTACACTTATTCCTGACATTGTAAGAATGAAATGAAAAAATGCTTTTAAAATGATTTTTGTAATATGGAACATTTGACTGATTTAAAAGTTTGAAAAAGATACATAATGACTTATAATTCGACAGTTCTTTTGGAAACAACCAACGTAACGAACCTCTAATTTTTTGTGCAACAGGGTCAAATTTCCTTATTCTCATGACCAATCTCCCCAGCGCACGAGTAACCTTTTCTAGAACTGATAAATACTTATTAGCACATACCCCAAATACCACCAACATGTACCCCATTATAGAGTTGATCAGAGAATTACCTATACATTTTAACTGATCACTCGTAAGGAAATCTTTAATACAATATAAAGCCCGTAATCTCATGTAACACAATTTTGCAACTTTCTCAACATGATGTCTCCACGTCAAACACCTATCAATTACAATTCCTAAACATTTTAAATACTCGGATGTAGCAATTGTACAATTATCAATGTCAAAGGTAAAACCATCTAAACATGACTTCTTTCGCGACGTGGTGATTGTAATCATTTGCGTTTTATCAGAGTTCAGACAAAGTTTGTTGTTTCTAAAATAAGATACCACGGATTCCATATTACTGTTTATTTTTGCACGTAACTCATCGAGGGCTTTAGACGATCCGATGAAAACGAAGTTTGAGTCGTCCACAAACATGAAAGTATGACCGTCACGAACATGGACAGGCAGATCTGCAATAAATAGGGCAAATAAACTTGGAGCCAGGATGCTGCCTGCGGGGAGACCAGTTAACACCTCCAAAACAGTTGACTTCCGGTCGTTAACCTCCACAAATTGTTGCCTTCCCTCTAAGTAGCTCCTGATCCAGAAATCGGCAATATTAAATTGAGCCTTCATCTTATCAAGAAACGTCTCTCTAAAGACCGAGTCGAATGCTTTTCGAAGATCAATTGAAATGAGCACCGCAATGTAACCTTTGTCCAAATTTTTCATGATTAAGTCTGTAGCAGCAATGATCGCGTGTTCAGTGGAATGTCCTTTTCGGCATCCAAACTGAACATCTGTTAACAGCTCGTTCTGTTCCAAATATCTCGTAAGCTTATCAAAATATATCTTCTCCATTAGCATAAGTAAGCACGGTTGGATTGATATTGGCCGGAAGTCAGCATTCCTTGAGGCATTTTCAATTTTGGGAATTGGCACGACTCGTGAGACTTTCAGTGCGCCCGGAACCACTCCGCTTTTAAAAGATTGACAACAAAGATTATAAATAGAGTCGTTTACGCAGGGTAAGTCAAACAGCATGTTTAATAAAAACTTCGAAACTCCGGATGTATCAGGTTTTTTTGACATCTTCTTTTTGACATGGTTCCAGGCTGTATAAAATTCAACTCTGCTTACGTAATCCACGTAAAATTCCCCCGCCGCTGGTAAATTCGTGGCATGCGAATTTAGACTATTCTTTATTTCTAATCCAGGAGCGAATCCCATTTCGCAGTAAAACTTATTTAAATTGTCCAGATTCAGACCTTCTGGCACCTCCGCTTCCTTCCGCCATCTCATGTTCAGAATTTTTTTTACTGTTTCCCATACCGTACTTTCTCCAATTTTCCGTTGTACATACGCTTTCATGTCATCTTTCAAAGACGCCTTAACAATTTTCCCAAAGGCACGAACCTTGTCGATGTGAAATTTTAACTTTGTACTCTTGTAACGACGATAGTGATAAGTTTTTTGCTGAATAAGGTGCTGCGTTTTTCTTGATGCATAATTATTAGGTATCCCTTCCACGTAACTTTTTGACACTTCCGGTACCAGGAAATAACAGTCCTTCATACAGCTAAGTATTGAATTACACAAATCCACCGCATTCTCCTCATACGCTCCATCAAGTTTTTCCTCACACAGCGAAATGATTTGGTACCAGTCAGCTTGATTATAGTTACGGTAAGTAACATTTTTTACAACTTTTTCAGGTCGTCTTGTAATGTGTATTTTTGTCAGGAGGTGATCCGAGATTTCATAATCCTTGACACCAACTTTCATCACACTGTTGTTTGTAGTATAATTGGACACGAAGATCAAATCCAGGATTGACGTGTTTCTAGTTGGAGATGATACGGCCTGCACGAATCCATGTCTTTTCGCTATTTACATTTCAAAAAATTGTGAGTTTTGCGAAAATTTTGAAATTCAAATGATAGGCAAAGGAATTTTAAAGAGTTGATGCGAGATCATTTCTCGATTGACGATTGGGACAAAGCTGTTCCATTTACTCAAGCTGCTCCATATTAGTGAAATTACTAAATTAATATGCCATTCTGTGAACTATGTATTGAACAAACACCTTCATCGTGAACAGTAGTAAAATTAGAAGTGTTTCATACTGAATTACAGGTATCAATCGTTCTGTAGAAATTAAATGAATGTTCTAATTATTTGAGCTTGTCAACTTGTCATTAGCTGTAGGAAGTTTTGACAGGCACATCTGAAGCGAAGATGTCATATCCGAAATTTACCTGATATCCTCTTGTAGCATAATACAGTCAGGTTTTAATAATTCTAGCCGTGTGATAATATTGAATATGAGCGGATGCGGTTTATTAAATGTTTCCCACAACTAAATCAGATTAGAGTGGATTGGGACAGGCAATTTAGACGCTGTCAACATGGCTGGGAACCAATATTAACGGCTGAATTTCGATTCAACTATTACTTAGTCATGCTACGGTTTTACAGGAGATATCTTGCGTACATTCTAAAAACGGGAACGCTGGAAGAACGAAAAATGTATTCCCTTGTCATAAACATTTATCAAAGGTTTTTTTCTGCTGATACGTATACCCCAGCACCTTACACATGATACTTCTGTTGCTAAAACCAAAAATATCTTCAGATGCTCATGAGTCTCTATAAGCCTACGGTTTTCTAGCAAACGTAGGCACAATTTCTGATTCTCTCCACATTCTGAATTTTGTCGAGTTTAGTTGGCTAAAAATTTGCAAGCTCTTTGGTATCAGTACAAGTTTATGTACACCATGTTTTAAGAGACGGAGCTTTTTAAGTAGGCAGAAATATATACGTCGTACATCCTCCATTAAGTTTCGACGGACACTCAGTTTCGGTTTCGTAGTTTATTGAAAAACCCGCGTTACGCTTTAGGTTAAGGATGCTCATATGCCTTTTTATCAGTTTAAACACAATCGCTGACGATTTCGCGAAAGGCACACAAAAGAAACTAAGAAAAGAATGAAGGGAATTGTGTTGTTCATTGAAAAGAACTGTAGAGCCATGATGCATGTTTTTTCCGCGAGCCAGCACGTTTGCTTTGTAATGGGAGAAAGCAACTTTCAACATTAGAAATACAATAATGAGAACTGCCGCTCGTTCTGTTCTAAAAAGATTCTATTTTCAAAACGTGCCACGCTTGACACCTTCTACAACTCCGCGCTTTCCATTTATTTTCCGACGATCCCATCAACCATTATACATTACTCTACTTTCCCTCGAATCAAATGATCTTGTTTTTGTCGCTGCCAATCGGACCGGTAGTGCCAGTGGGAAAAGACGACGTCAAGTGTGAATTGCCAAAAAGAAAGAACCACGCCCGTGTATAAGACGTGATCTGCATTCTCTTCACAAGCTTTATCTTTTTCCATATTTCCGAAAAAAAATGAAATACGATTTAGTATGGAAGAAGTACGTGGAAATAATTCGAATTGATTTCGATACCAGTGCCAGTTACTGGAAAGAAATGTGAAATAATATAAACGGCCAAATATGTAGAGCCCGCTTACAATTAATTACCATACTAAGCAGTATAGCAAAAGTTCTACCGCTGACGCTTTTTATGGAAATAAAACACCAGTTCAGGATTTTCTCCTCACTGTCATATCAGGCCTGCAAACAGTAGAATGGAACAACGATTGTGGAATTTCAATGATGTACATTAAATGTTTACACTTACACTACACGCTTTTGATTTATTATTTGATGCGGGCATAACATATAAGCCTGGAACTGCGACGCAAATCTATCTATCGTACCAAATTATCGAGCCTGACTTCGAAATCGCCAGTCCCATCAAATATACCAAGCTAATCCTGGCCGCACACATTACAATTAAATTTAAGTTATTTCATACGATGCTGACATGTATGGTCTCTTATGGCTAGAAAAAAAGTTCATTGATAATAACTTCCTCCAGTTAGATGAAATCGTTTGAAATTAACAGTTACGAAATTTTACATCTTATCCTACTGGGTCTTTCATGTAACAAAAGTCCTATTGTGCAAGCTTTATCGCTGTGATTCCCAATTTGCGCACAATGTACTCTCCGTACGTAGTCCGTAATCCTTGTTAAGCTCATTTTGAAGGGTTTGATATTACATGTGAATTTTGTGGATCTAGCTATGTAGTTCACATTTCGGCAGGCTGTAGTGCCCGTTTATTTGGAAGCTTTTTGTGTGTATACAAAAACACAAAGAAACATAACCCCAAAAGCTCTACATGACATGTCTCCCACAAGTGCTTCAAAGTGGCCAAAAATGTCATTTTTCAAAATCAAAACCCTATTAAATCTATTAAAAGTCAGAGATAAGCTTCAAGCTACGAGTATTCAATATATCTAGTGAGTCCAACAGCGAAATCTTCTTTCCTATTCCCGAAATAAAATTATTTTCGGTAACTTGTACACTTTCTTACAGACAAAGTTAATCATTTTTTATATTAGTTCTCTCATGTGAAGCTTCAAAGGAGTCTGTTATCTGTCGGGTGTAAGGCCCGTAGACTGCGTATTGACATTGCTGCCAATGTTAGCCGGAATTCGTTTCTTTGTGTGCGACAACAAATAAGTTTTGCGTAAACCTGTTATAAAACGGAATATAGAATAATATCCGGTAAACCTTACCAACTTATTTAATAGGATCCAACGCGTATGCTCAGCTCATGTCAAATCAAGTCGTGTACGTTAGTACGAATAAAACAGCACATATTTTTTCACGTGCTATTTCGGGATTCAGTAACAAAAGCGGTGTTTGCAATAAACGAGTGAAAAATTGCCTATAGTTAACTTATATACATACTGGTAATATCCCGGCAAAGTCTATCGAATTTATACATCTGCGCTATAAAAAATGATAAAAGGTTGAAATAAAGAAAGAAAAAAGGATGAAAGCCAATGGTGGTCCAATATATGAGTTTTTGCGTTCTGCTTTCCCTACTTACTGTTTGGTAGATAGAAACGGCAAAGGACAGATTCTGTTTGCAGCCAAAACAGTCTATGAATGAACACTTTTAGGGCATGACATGCGACAATGCTTCACAGGCAGAACGTATCTCTCCCGAAGAGCTACATTGCCCATCCAACCACAAGAGAATTGAAAAAACTAGGTTTTTAGTTTAATGTGTGAGTGAGTAGCCCAACTTTGCAATATTTACGGACTGAGTGACTCACGTACGTAGCCTGTGGTATTTACGGGTATGGAAATATAAATATACACGATATCGCATGTATGTGTTTATATATCTTTTGGCCGGGCCACCAGCTAACTCTCACCACACAAGTCCTGGAACGATATTTCCGAAACATTTTTATCTGTGGCCTAGTTCCATCACATATCATTGTAAATACATGAGACGCAAGGCCAACCTGCCTAAGTGTGAAGAAGAAAAAAGTTTTGACATGATTGCCTGGTAGTAACAGATGACATGATAATGCGTTGTTTGTGATGATAGTAGTTTTACAAGCGATGAAGTTTTGCCTAAAATAATGAAGTTGTATTCCAGAGAGATTCTGAATCAAAACGTGCAGGGAAAATATCGACAAACAACGACCTACAATGGTATAAACGAAGTTACATAATTTCGAAAAAATCAATACAACTTTGAAACGAAATAGAAGTAGAGAGCTTGTCATTATCCTTTTAAGATAATATTTTAAACATGAGCTGACTGACCCGTGTCATAAACATGTGAGGTGAATCAAACGAACGCATATTGCGACCTTTGTAGGCTTTTAAAGTAACAGAGGAAAAGATAACACATTTATACTAAGCCGACCTCCACACAATCGTCAATTGCGTGTCAAAGCTATTTTCAAGTATCTGTGAAAAACGGTAATATCACTAAACTAAAACTACAAGAAACGAAGAATAGTTTCACTCTCCAAAAATTTGTCTTCCATCCTGTAATTTTACCTAACTAGCCAGCTTCTCAGCTAATATCCATTTTCTCGTTTCATTTGCTGCTCCAAAACTTCATCAGTCTTTCATCTTTTGAAAGACGGCAGTTCCTGACAAATCATTAATGACATCATGATATCATCCGACATTCAACTTGAGTAAACTTCCGTTCCCTCTCAGTCAAGCCTTCATGGAAACTGTGGAGGGCTGGAGAACAGGCAATCGCCTGCCTTTAAAAGTTTTCGCAAACTTTACATGGAAATAATATTAGTCTGCGAACTTTTTGCATGCCAGAGAAAAAAGTTTGTGTAACTGATCTCGGCATTTTGCCTGATGAGAAGCTACACGATACCGAATCTACGCCTTGTCCAAATACTGATGATATGACATGTCTCCGCCCAAACTATTTCAGACACCAGTAAATTCTCAAATAAATACACACTAGGCATCTTACCCAGTAAACTATGTCGTCATTTTACTCTCAGTTCAAATCCAATCCCTATTTAGATAATCATTTTAAGTTAACCTGGCATACAATTATGTTGGTAAACACAAGTGTAAACCTAGCTATACGTTTATTTGTGCCTTCGTCTAGCATTTAGACTGATTGTTGGGTGCACATCGGAACGTGTGCATAATCAGCAAATCAGCGAGTCTTTACAAATATGTGTACATAGGTAACAATCGTAAATTCCAAAGCGGTAAAATACAAGCAATAAATATATCTTCCATGATGTAGTCAATAGTTGGCATTATTACATTACAAATGCAAAGAAATAAACCTTGCGTTAAGCTGAATGAAATTATTGTATTTAGATGCACTAATATTTTGTCTGGGAACTTCACAAAATCTTACTTATATGAGTTATATTGTATATAAGTCTGCAATTTACATTTTACACCTCTAGTTTTATCGACTACACACGCTAGTTTTAATGATGATTGTATATGTTTAAATTTAGATTCAAATAGAAATAATAATTATCCGTCTGCGCAAGGACGTTTCGACATGAAGGAAATATGCGTAGTTTTACTTAATTTTTCTATTATATAACTAAAATCCTAGCACGTGCTCCAAACTCATTCTATTAAACTACATCAGCGCATAACTCCATACATCAAGTCAGGTCCGACGTATGAGGATTGAGGATCATTATACTTGATTACATCTTGCGAAATCACAAAACACGTCATTTTCATATTGTTTCAGGCATTTATTTTGAGCATCACTATGTCTCTCTTTAACAAATCTTATAATATAGCATACAAACAAGCGACTGAAGATCTCAACTGAATAAATACAAAGGCACAAAGTTGTCACACTAATCTCTGATGAGCCAGATCATGAGTTTCTATTATACTTTCAAATTATGTCATTTTCGGTGCCAANATAAATACAAAGGCACAAAGTTGTCACACTAATCTCTGATGAGCCAGATCATGAGTTTCTATTATACTTTCAAATTATGTCATTTTCGGTGCCAAAACGAGTTTTGACATTTAAAGATGAGAATAGCACATCCTGTTGACAAAAATAAGTGGAAAAATGAGGAAATGATAATGCATCCTCACGTCTCAGGTATTTCTATTTCCATCCTATTATCTTTCAACATTTTGTTATAGTGTTCTATATTTTTTTCACGTTTCACTTTTTTTACACAGTTCGTTAAAATGGCTTAAATATATAGAATACTGCATAGCATTAAAATTTTCGAATGAAACTTATTTGTGACTCAGAATCCGACACCAAATTAGAGATAATCACCAAAACTATGCCATACCACAAGGCAGATGCTGTTGTTTTTTTTGTTCGTATTCACATACAAAAACCCAGTAGGCATGAAATATTGCTGATAAAACGTACGTGTGCGTAATAAAACATCATTTAAAAATTATCTGTTCATATCATAATGTACACCTACTTTGGTATTCACTTAGTGCGACTGTGTCATGTAGTTTTATACCGTTCTCATTTGACCTTTTCCTAATAAACTACACACGCTATATTTCAGTAATGTTTTACATGCTGCTCTATTAGATTGCATATGATTCTGAATCCCATAAACGATCAACTAGAAATGTAGATTATAACCTTCAACACTAGACTCCGTTCAAGTAGTCAGACCTAACTTAGCGTATTCATTATGCAGAGGCAGACGCCTGGCAAACCTCAGCATAAATAAATACTTTACATCTGTAGACGCGTTCGCTAGCAATGAATGAAAACGCAAATGGATAAAAGATCTGCATTAATTCGCTAACGCAAATCATAGGGATATCGGAACGGTAAAGACTTGAGCAGTGCTAACTTGAGTACAATATGTATGTAGGTGAGTCATGTATATAAAGATAAACTCCCAAACGAATGACAAATGAAGAGAGCTGTCTGTTTGGCTAGCCGAAGCAATACGCAACATGACAAATAGACATGATGAATTACGTTTAACTATCGTACTCATTGAGGTCTCTTTTTTGCAGACAGCAATTATACTGATCATGAATGGCTCAGTCAAGACAAGTTATACTACTTTCGATTTCGTTCGTCTGCATTGTTTGCTCTCTTGTTCGTCTTCTTCAATCTAAAGTGATTAATTACGACTGAAAGGCGAGCCAATCGTCTGATTCTGATTAAATCGATTTTATTCGGTGTCTCTTTTTTTGAGAAATCTATCATGCACAGCATTTCTAGTGTCATATTTCTGAACACGGCAAATGAAAATGCCTTTCATTTGTGATCTACATTTTGATATAACGATGAAACAATTGGGAGTGATTCTATCAGCTCAGAATGCATTCATTTTGCTACCACGACACATATAAAAGTGTTGAATTAGTAACAACAATGGCATTTCGTGTCCTTCTTTTCTGTCAGTTTTCGACTTCCGCTTTTTGTACTTGACTACAAAATATGTTTTGGCAACACAGTCCGGCGAAATGTTTGAAAATCAGTGTGCACTGTAATGGCTTTGATTACAATGACATGACAGTAATTTCCACAAATGGATGATCAAACAAGAGGGAAATGGCTAACAATAAACTAATTCAAACAATCATCTCCACTTCCTTTCGATCAGAGCATCAGAAACCTAATTCGACCTTAACTTCTTTAATACCCTCAGCAGAATTTGGTCTTTTGTTAAGCAAACTTACAATACCTGCCATTGTTCCCGTTCACATTTTGATGTAAAAAGCTTAGAATACTCTATTTGAAACGATTTCGCCAGAATAAATATTTATACTGTGAAACTTAGTACTACGAAATCCTATGTGTTGCTGTTCCCGGTAAGCTGTCCTATCGATTGTTCATTGAAACAAGTTTTCGTTCCTTCTTTGACGAATAGAAAATGGGCTTTAACTTCAGACAAGCAATGCCGTTGTAAAGCCTAGACACGCAAGATGCATTGACGAGTAAATCTTATTTTTCTGCCCGAATAAGAGTAAATACAAAACCTACCTCTTACGTTAGTTAAACCGATCGCATATCCTAAGTATTTGTAAATATGTATATAAAATCTGAGCGTAGGTACGTTGAGTTTTTTTTACAGTCGGCACATTTTTAATTGAGAAATTGACAAAAGGAAAGAAGTTCTCAACCAAGCGTAGTTTTTCTCAATCAATAGTGGTAAAAAAGCTTTTGCCTTTTTCCTTACGAGTATAGTAAAAATGCAAGCTTTAGAGAATCGGATTTGACATTAGAAAATCAACCGAAATAACAAGTATAAAACCAAATGATAAAGGAATTTCTGGCGAGCTTTCATGTACTGGAAGGATACACTTCAGCAACATAGGTAACAGCAACCTGTTCAACAGATCACTGCACGCAGATTTTACATTTAGGCAAATGAAAATCCACACTCCACACGAATATATGAACCTTGATACGTGTCAAGGTTTGTTAATTCTTACTTCAGTTGTAAGTACGATATCGAAGTACCGTTTTCATTGCATGAGACACTACTCAACCATGAAGACGAGTTTCCTATGCAAGTTCAGTCAAGAATCGAAATGCACGTTAAGATGCAGTATTGAATATTACAGTCGTGCTTATGCACCAGGGTTAGGTGAGGTAATCCTAAAAGAAGTTTTTGTTGCTCATGATAATTTTTTTTTCACTAGACGAAAAAGGATGCAGGAATACCTGCTCATTCTTCCTCAAGCAACAAGCCATAAAAACCTGAAATGCCTCTTTAAAGTCGTAAGCTATAGACTTGTACTGCAGTCTTGTTATGTTTAAAACGATTATAAAAAACTCTCTTGTTAGTCCCTTTCTGGACTGCGACTTGAATCATGTACATCGAAAATTCCTTTTTTTTAAGGTGCAATAACTTCTTCAGCTGAGACATCAACCCAAGTCAATACCCAGGTTATAAAAATTATTAACGCTCTTGCAAGAGCCAATACAATGCGAATTAGAAGCATATTAAAAGCATTACGTTTAGAATTTCCAGAGTTTCATATTCTTTGTGAAGAGAAGATATATTTGCGACCTGCGAGCTTCGAATTGAAAAGATTTTTGTCATATGTCTATGTAACAACTGTGATGAAAAAAAAAAACAAGCGGATTCTTTTGAAAAGCCAGGCAGAATTGTTTTTTCCACGAATATTTGAACGGACACGTTCTTTTCTTATAGATAACACCTACGCTTGCCAATAAAATTCTGGCATTATATTATACAATGCTGCACAATAACGGATGGAGCCAATGAAGCCAAAATAAAACTTCCAAAGTAGATTTAAGAATTTTATACTATTTCCCATACCTTTTGAATAAAGTTTCCTTTTGTTGATATTGGTATTGTGTATCCATACATTTAAGCCGTTGGATTTTTTTATTGAATTTTACTTCAATTGGATTGTACGGCACAAACACATATTATTGGATAAACTTTCACACAGATGGGTTAGTTCAACTTTACGCATATAATTTTATTTCTTTTGCTGTATAAAAAGTGCAAGTTATACTCTGCCTTACAATAACAAGCGAAAATTTCTTTTCTGTTTTCATACAATGTTTCACTTGAGTCAACATGCAATGAAAAGGTATGATAATGGTTGTTATTTCGTGTAAATATTTAACGGATTACTGAAGATGTTACACTTGAAATCAGCAATATATTTCAGAAAAAACGTAATTTATTTTATACACCTTACTTATTACAAAAGCTACAAATTCCTTTGCACTATAACACTGATTATAATACAAACTACGACCTTGTTGTTTCTTTTACGCAAACTTTTAGATTCACTACAACATAGGAAAAATTATTTCATATTATTACCACCACTTTTTTATAACCTCGCCATACCAAGAGCTTTTTTGATAATCTTCATTTTAAACTGTAATATATGGCTAGCAGATGGAATTAGCTTTTGTACGGTTTTCCAAGAATATGTAGTAGAAACAGAAACCGAGGTCATACAACATAAAGATTAGCCCTAAAACAAGTACACAAAACTGTTAAACAAATTCCAGGTTTATTTTCGCAGTGGAGCTCTGCAAATACTAGTAAGGTCCATGTTATGGGAAAACAAATGGAAATATCCTTTTTACTGGAGTGCCAGCTCCGGTCCTGTTGCTATTATTCGGGAGGGCAGTAAAAACTGAAACTTTTTACGAGTTTCCCATACATACTCGTTACGAGAAAACATGCAGAAAAAGATTTTTTGCCTAACAATCGTTGGTTTTTTCAAGTCAAGGAAAAATGTACTTGGCTATCTCATCAACAACAGCGGTTCACAACACGAATTCACACGAACATCCAGATAAAACTAATCCAGCTCGTATATTCTTGAGCATTAACGTCAACTAGAGCTTGCATGTTTTTTTTTTTGTTTTTTTTGTTTTTGTTTTTACTGGAGAATAATCAGCATAACATACCTGCAACACTAAAGAACACGATACAATTTCAACTCAAAACAACTTTCAATGTCAAGTGTGCATATGACTCATCCACATTCCTTCTGTTGCAGACGTTGATGAGTTTTTTCATAAATGATCTTTTTTAAATAAGTTCACACGGTCTTATTCATTGGCTTTTCGCTGTGCAAACAACGTTGCACGGAATTCTGACAGCTTCCAAATTGATCACTTTTCAAGTCAGCGGATTAATAGAGAGATTCACGTTGAACAGTAAACTTCATACTAATCCTCAAAGAGTAACAGCTTGGATTTTTTATACACATGTAACTGATGGGTTATTAAAAAGTCACCTTGAATGGTAATCTACTAAATCCCCAGCGTAAACTTCTCCACCTAATGTTTGCTTTTGCTTGCACTAATCCTATATCTTAACTGAGTACAAAAATTTTCGCACTTGCATCTCGTCAGTCAGAGTAGATTTTACGTTGGGTCTATAAATTCCACCCATTATGATCACACTGCCTACAGGAATGTTCTCTCGTCCGTCGAGTACAGGAATGTTTCAGCCCAACACGAAGAGTAACAATGACAATGGAGACGGCTCTTGACACATGTAAAAGGAGTAACGTCTAGGGTGTAAGTGTGAAACAGGTATCTTCAAAAAGGTACCAAAATCCGAGAGTCCTCTATGCATAACTGCTGTTTATTTTTACTCGTACGTACATGACGACCCTCCATTGGTTATCACTTGTCATGCCCCAAACAACCGATCCGTTGAAGTTATTTTTTGTTCACAAGCCACCACACAGGAACTTCAGGAGAAAAAGAGGTCCCTATTTTAACTTCACTTTTGTCTCTATGCAAGTTAAACTTAAACGTTTTTCGTGTATGCCTCTCTGGCATTTATATGCGGACAAAAATGGTCCTATATAAATTCTTTTAGCTCCAAACACGATACAAGAGTTACTAGAAAAAAATCTCTCTAAGCAATCATTTGAACGCAATCATACAGCATTGCAAACGTGTCTCAGCATTGAATGTATTAAAACATTTTTTTTGGATACTGACAGGTGAGTCAGGATAATGTAAGATCATCCTTTGCATTGCACTGTTTTTTTAACGCTCACGAAATTCCTCTTTTAATTTTCACTCGCTCGCATGCACAAAAATTCAGATCGTTTAAACTGTGTTGGGCTGGTCCATGGATAAATATTGTGGGGAGAATTCAACGTTCCAACAATGCTCTTTAGTATTGAAATTGTTACTCACATGGGAGTTGAGTAGCTGCTAGGTACACGTAATTTTTTTTAATACTTGTTCTCCAAAACCGACCAGAGCCACCAACGCCACAAACAAAGCAAAATAATATTTTACGTACTCCTCCTCGTATATGGGAGAGAGTAAAAACAAAACAAAAAAACTTGCTAGGACAGACAGACAGACAGACAGACAGACAGACAGACAGACAGACAGACGGACAAACATGTCCAAATCATTACTTGCTGAGAAAGCTCAGCTTCGTAATAATATTTTACGTACTCCTCCTCGTATATGGGAGAGAGTAAAAACAAAACAAAAAAACTTGCTCACACGTCAAATACGATGATGTTGAGAACAGCAGCCCACCTGGCGCAACACTGAAAGGGAGTTTGAAGTTACTTGGTTCATATAAAATCCTGTTTTGAATGAATCTTTGGTGGGGCGCACAGTGCCAGCGATAGTATAGTAGAGACACAGCGCAGTAAGCCACGGCTGAGTGAATGGTAGTGTGTAGCGATATCGCAGTGTTCAGCAAGCAAAAATGTGTTTGGTATCTGTTTTTTGGGAGAGAAGCATGGTTGAAACTTCATTTTCAGCTTTTTTAGGACTTGTTCATGTAACCGTTGTTCTACTAGCTGAGTAACACAACTTTACAATGAAAATAAATATATAAAAAAAAGGAAGGAAGCCAGCTATGACTGCAGCAGTAACACACAGACTGCATCGACTATTACTGACGTGACGAAGTCAGTACATCGAGTCAACTCTGTCGTCGTGGTCGACTCGTCTGTCTGCAAAAGAAGATGGAAAGACACATGGCTATATGGGGTAGAAGCGGTGAAGTACCGACTCAAGAGCACATGGACGGATACTTTTCTTTCATACTTAATTTTCGCAACGAGTATGCTCGTAATAAAAGAAAATATTGCTTCAAGGAAGTCACTACATATTTTGTTAAAACTTCGTTATAATTTTGTAGTACAGCCGGTTGAGTCAGCTTGAATGAAGCACGATTCCGCTGAAACAAGCTTTCGAGTGGAGTTTGAGTAAAGTAATGAAAGAGAGGTGAAATGAGTGTAAAAACGGATTTTCAACTGGTTCCCTTAACACACGGCGAAAAATCAATGGCTGAACAAAACAAAACTGAGATTTTCTTTGCAAAGAATGCTACGCAAAAGAATAAAACGATTATGTGAGCTGAGTTTGGGATGTGAAAGGAATTTTACCGGTTGGTATACCCCACACAAAGTCTTGTAAAAGACGATGCTTCTAGAATGGCTGTTGGTTCCGGACTGATTATAACTGAATGACAATAAGCATACAAAGAGATAGTCAATAGACCATTTTGAGTCATCAAGTGTCTCTCTCACAGAAAGTGTTCTTGGAACATTTAGTGTCTATAGTTCTCAGACTACTTGGCTCTCTTCATGGTTGAAATCGAATATACGATAGATAAACGAGGTGAAGTACGAGTTATATCTGCAACTTGAGATCTGGATTATGATGAGATTGCATAAATTAACCTCGAGTGAAATCGCACATTTTTCGTTTGCTAAACTTGAAACAGTGCCACTGATAAAATATTCAGTTTCTCATTTGATTTACTCCAACTGCGCGGCAGTTTCAAAAGTACTCAAAAAGTAGAGACATCGTTAAAAATGATATCATTTGGATTAATCAAGATTTGAGAAGCCACACAAAGGCTGTTTTTAATGAATACGCATTACAACTCTAGCAAAAGTAATTACATCAAAAGACGGGAAACTTGTCTGCAGCATTATTTCTATGAGTGTATTGTTAGTACTTGAACTATTCCGTTATAATTATGATAAGGGCTTCAGTCGCAGTATCATGACTTACGGAATACTATAAGTACGACTGTTCTGACTTTTCAAGTGTTGGGGCCTAACATTTCGGCGGTCGAAGCTTCAGTGGAATGATGTTATTTGTATTTCTATACAGTTTATAGCGATTTGAACGCAAGCTTATAAAATAACCCAATTCTGGCCCTTTTATGCGAGGAATGCGAACATTTGCACATAAAAAAACCTACATACACACATATCACAAATCTTTCCTTTGAATTATTCCAAGCAAACTACCATCTTCCTTTTGAAGCTAAGACTATAATCTAATGAAACTGCAACCCATTGTTGTTACAGTACTGCACCAACATCACATGAATGAATTTTTCCAACCGCCCACATGTTCCTTGTTCTCTTGATTGGAGCTACAAAAAAATGTTTGAAAACGACCCGTGCGCCGGGTGCTGAGTCGAAATACATTTTTTGATTAAAACAAAAAAAAAAATAGCGACAAAGATGATTGCTTGGCCAAGTGGATGATAATGATGATCCAATTTCCATTGAGACTCCGATATTCCCAAAGGGCCATCATCATCAACTTTGTTCTGTTTGTACTAGTATTTTCCTTGTCTATTCTTGGAGTTGATGAGGTACGAAATCTTTCTACTCTGCTCACCATCCGACCCGACCCTGCTATTCATTTTTCATCAAATATATCCTTATACTCAATACCTGTATACTTTTCTCTTTCATATTTTCGTACCTCAGCCATTAATTTGATTCATATCCCAAAGAAGAAGCGCAAAAATAATACATAGCCAACAAAGTTTTTCTTGTACACGTCTTCTTTCGTTGCCCTTTCCAAGATCGGTTGTTGTTACGAAGTTGTAATACTACGATCCAACTAACAAATTACATTGCCCAAACAACAACGCTGAAAGACAAACATTCGAGACGATCCAACAGCCCCATTTCATTTACTTCAACTTCATTGCGTATGCCGTGTATGATACACACATCATGTTTCTCATTTCAAGCGGTAGCTCAACTACACATTCTTCTTATTTTTTCTGTTATCCTGCCAAAATTATGTGTTACATCGACAAACTACCGTGGATGCCTAGTTATTATTATTTGTCTTTACAGTGACTGCAATAAAGAATTAGAAAAACCAAGGGGTTCATGTATTATCATAAACTCTGTTCACAAACATCACGTTGAACGGTTTTTTTTCGCTCTTTTGTGTATTTCCTTGTTTAGGGAGTATGCATGAAGAAAATCCATTGTTTGTTTCCTTTTTGCCTGCCCCTTTTATATTC
>VICI01001373.1:0-23097 GCA_019593645.1 Akabosia matsudoensis
CTTTTGGCACTCCATGTACAATGTGATTAGGTGGTAAAAGGGAACAATATTTTGTACAGCACTTGGAAATGATGCAGCTGACAAAGTTTGATTGCTCTCTACTTCATGGCCTTTACAACCAACATTAAATTTTTGCTTTTATTATTCATTTTCAACGATGAAGGCTCTCGAAACCATCAACATAATTCAGTTTTTTATCCTTATGTATGCTTTAGCAATGAATTCTTGTGGCCTACAGGAGAACTTATGCACATACAACAAACGAGAACCAATGGGATCACATCAACTAAGTATTTATTGGAATACCACAAACCTTCCTCTTCCCGGTCACTTCTTCTGAGTATGTAATTAAAGCTAATTATTTTCAGATGCTCTAGCAGATAATAACTAGCTAGCGCATAAACATGGCCTCGAGCCTATATTTGCCTTTGGTATTTCTTAAACTTACGTTGGGTAATACCGTAAACACCTAAGCCTATCAGATAGAAATAGAAGACGACTATGCATTCTAAAATACTCATAATGCTCATGTTTTTTTTCAATAATTACACTACGTGTTCTGTTTCCGATCCTATTTCAAGTCCTTCAACTTATTCCCATGCTCATAATTCAATAAAAGTACAGATAATATCGTGATAATAGATGCTTGTGAATCATCAAAGTCAACGCTCGTACCAGAGTTTATAATCTTTTACTAATAACGGACATTAAATTACACTATTTATGTGTTCCTCACGATCACCACGAGCTGATATGGCAGCATATCAGTTCAATTTAATGCGGTAATTGGCAATTGGTGCGAGTCAGAAGAATCGAGTTAAAAAAAAAACCAGAAAAGCATTCAAATCAATCCTCTACTTTTATTTGTTACATGAATTTGTTATATTACGAAACTACTCTACTAAGGACAAATTTCCGGTGCACAAAAGTTTGAGCATGTTGACATGCGTATATACTATATACCTTCATGATCGCCCCACTTAAAACAAAAATTCAAAACTTTCTGTATGATTAAACTTGTAAGTAAAAAAATCGTCGTTGTCAGCAGATGAAAGCAGTGTTTTACTGTCGCTTCATCGACGACGAATGAACACAAAGTTCCAATTTCAGCCAGACTAAAAGTCAAATGACTAGTTCCCTCTTTTCAGCTTGTTATTTTTTTCAAACATCTATTCAATTCAGGAATGTCGATCCACATAGCTGACTGACTGAACTGAGATTGTTTTGAGTCTGCTTGCTTTTAAGTTACTAGAAAGCCAGTCGCCTTGTCTGGTCTGCATAAACATTTGCCTGAGAGTGTTCTTTCTGTAAGTTGAGCAAAGAACATGTCTTACCCCTTGTTCTGAAACGCAACGCTATTCTATCATTTTAAATGGCAGAATACTATACAAAAAGGTATATGCCGATAAAAAAACAGAGCAGAGCGTGTTTGCATCATATTCTATATAGATTCCCAATTCACCAGCTAAGCACAACTTCTTTATCCATTATTATTACACACAGGACAGATGCATGCGTGTGTGTGCAAGCGTTGTGAAAGAACAGAAAAGCAAGTTTGAAAAGGGCTTTTCTGGTGTGGTTGCTCATCTTCACAAAAGTTGGCCGTATTTTTCATGATGCTCGTTTACTAAGCGTTTCGTTGAGAGAAGAAGAGTGGAAAGCATAAGCTTCGTTCTCATGCTGTAACAATACTGTAGTAATAATAGTAGTAGGACAGAAAAGATTGTAAAAAGTTGTTGTAGTGAATGTGGCAAGGAGTAGTAGTAGCAGCACTACGAGCAACGCAGAATAAAAACATTCAGGGAGCTTTTTCATTCCCATGTTTCTCTCCATTTCTTATTGTATTTAACCAATGGTCCTTCCAGATCGGTTCCCAGTTTGTGTCACACTCCTGGAACAAGTTGACTACCATCAGAGGTACTAGAAATCAGGAAGTGATGTGGTTGTTGAGTGTGTGTGTGTTGGTGCGGGTGTAAGATAGACACTCGTTAAAACTCATGAGTACGTTTTTACCATGAAAAAATTAGTAAAGAAAAATTATAGACTGACTAAATGGTTTACAAACTAAAGTTCTGGGCAAGATTCATTAAACAGAGTAACGGAGTTGGGAAAACACTTTACATTCCATAAATTTGTAACCGTTTGAGGAGCTACAAACTCATAATCCCCCAATCACAACATCATCGCATATTTGTATAGTACAATATGCCCCGGCAAAACTAATTGATAAAATGTCGGTGTTAGTGGATTTGATTTGTAAGTTAAAGGTTACTGTACCAGCATGTGATCCATAACTTTGTAACCGTTTGAGGAGCTACAAACTCATAATCCCCCAATCACAACATCATCGCATATTTGTATAGTACAATATGCCCCGGCAAAACTAATTGATAAAATGTCGGTGTTAGTGAATTTGATTTGTAAGTTAAAGGTTACTGTACCAGCATGTGGGAATAAATTGCTGACTTGTACCCCGTTGCACAATTTGACGGCTGATGTTACCGGAAAATAGCCCTTCTATGTAAAATCTTCACAAAAACCTAAAAGTTTATCATCAGTGAAAGTTGTCTCAATTTAACTGCTGAAATGAAACATAAATGTTGGATGGATTATGGATAAAACTATACAGCTTCACTCTTTTATAGTTAAATTTTATATTCTACGTCTGCCACTCATGAAGCTGTTTCCAGTGAAGCCTAATATTGACTTAAAAACTGAATATCCGTGTAAAGAGTATTCAAATCAACTTCTTCGTCTTTTATATTTGAAGTGATCAGTGAAAAAAAATTTGAATTCGAGAATACTGGTGTAATTTTCCTATCACTGCCTCCCTTTTCTGTAAATCCCTGCTTCTCCACTTTTCACATTCCCCTTTTTTATACTCCTCGGCTTCTTTCATCTGAGTTATATACACACGCATGAAACATATGTAGTGAGACGACTATATTTTTAAACCGTGGACAGCTGGTGAAATTGATAGTGACAGATCAAGAGTTTGCAAATTAAAGGAATTACTGCGCCAGTGTCATTACCAAACCTCCCTTGTCGTCAGCAGTGAAGAAATCCTACTATATTCTTCCCTCCGATACACACAATACACCACGCAAATAGCAATTTTAATGTAACCAGAACGAAGTGAAACTTAATTCGCCAACCGGGAGCAATTGAGAATATGAGGCAACGTAAATTCATCTTGAGTAACTGCTGACGATAAGTATATAGCCGATTGACCAAGAGTTACTTCAACATTGACATTTTACAAGAAAGAAAACAAGAACAGTTTTGTTGGTCTGTGCGGTTGTGCCTTCTTGCCACTATACCTTTCTTGATGTAGACGGAGAAAGCTAGTTTTCTTCAAGGCTATTGATCGAAGCCGATGTTAAACCAGAGTTACCAATCATTTATCAATGACAGCTAAATCGTCAACAGATTCATGACAAATGATCAACAATTTTAGTTGAAACTGGAATATATGTAGAAAATTGTTTTTTACGAGGATCGTTCTCTACGTACATACATTTGAACAGGGTGTTACATTTAAGGAATTGATAGTAATTCAGTAGCAAACAGTTACCTTTACAAAGTTTTGAATTATTTTTTTATTAGAAAAATATTATATTGAAAAAAAATATTAAAATCAATTCGGCAATTTTAGCAACTTCTATATGCAGACCTCAAATAAAATCTAATTCGCATTAAATAATGTCGAGTCTCGATTCTAGTCAACAATCGTAATCAGCTAATGATAGCTAAAAAATATTGAAAAAAATATAAATCAATTTTTTATCTTTCAAAGTCGACTTCCTCATGCCTTAAAATCGTATTATTTGATTTTGTAAGTTTGAATATATCGAAATAAATTTTCCACGGGATATATAGACCAGCAATTGATGGAAGAAAGTTATAAAGCTGTCAATGGTTAATGTGTTAGGACACCGAATTAACAAAGAAGATAAACTTAGGAACGTGTTCTGTTCAGACTACAATTAAAGATATGCTACGATACTAGATTAGACTACACATGGAAGAACCAACTGAAACAAATTCTTGTTTCCCAGCTTAGAATTGTAGTTAGATCGACATTTTACATGAAAATAGTGTGTACGAAAACAAGACAGGATCCCATCACTCAACTTCGGAACCAAATTCATATTGTGATATTTTATATAACAAATAAATAAGGTAAAAAACTTTTTAACTCATATTATAAAACCATAAGTATACTGAGCTAATGACTAATTTGGTACTTTTCGAGTCATTATTCATCCATCAAAACCGGTAATATTTCCGGAAATGCAATGGATACAGGAAAGAACGAGGGAAGCATGCATTTTCTTTACTCACGTGGTTGATTTAAATAAAATATTACACAGACAACCTCTTTCCCTTAAAATACAGCTAATAAACCGCCAAGTACGTGATATAACAGTAGCCGTAACATGCTACAAAGAACATAAACTGTGTGTAATTTTTTTTTCTCTCGTCAGTACATAGAGCAACCCGATTTGATACACTTATCTTTAAAAACACGCAAACAGCAATAATACGTAATGTATAAAGGTAGAGAAACATATGTTTCCATTTATCTTGCTGGCCCAAACCAGTAAACTTGTACACAACTTAGTACATTGTACGTTTTCTCCTGATGTCATTTATTTCAATACATTTTGCCTTAAGGCAGCTCTTTAGGAAAGCTAAAACACATTTACCAAAAGGTTTATTTAGGTAGCAAGATGCAGAAGATGCGTATAAGTTACATGTATATTTCTACAAATAAATACATTCTGTGCCTCAGTGTCTCTCATCTTGCCATCTCCCATTCGTCAAGTGTCAAAAGCGAGGAACACGTAATAGGGGCTAGGAGTCTGTATCCACCTTCAAGACGACCAGGGCTCATTAATCTTCCAGAACTTCACTAACCTTTCCTACACACAGTTCATATGCATTTTTGTTAATGGGCAACTCCCATTGCACAAGATAATATACTTTCATTTCTATTATTACGTACGGTTTGTGATTCGAAGCAGCATCGAACTGATGATGGGAAATAAAACATGCAGTTATGACCTAAGTTTACTACAAGAAGTGTGAAAATTTGCATTAAAATGATCACCGCTCAAATCTTTTCAAAATTATCTTAAGCATACAGAGCTTCCAGTTAGTGTAAACATGTAGAGCTTCATTTGCAGGACGAACTCATAAGAAAAAAACTGCGGTTATGCCTGGTTCACGAACAGAAATCTTGATTTCTGTAACCTAAACCTGACGAGCGAAAAATAAAACACACGAGTTTACTCCAATCATCTAACCAAGGGCACGTCATGAGTAAACCACTCACAACACATGGACAACTTAATCTTCTCATTGCGCGGTCAAATGGCAAAACGGGGCTCATATTTCATTTAATTCATCCTGTCATTCTACTTTGCAAGTCTTGTACTTCTCCATCAACAACTTCTCATTTGCTATGGCCTTTCATCACTCTAAGCAAGAATAAGAATACCTATCTTAAGTAAAAAATATATCATCTTTTAGTGAGACATTTTGACTTTTAGCATGCCAGTAATGTACATGGCAAGTTTGAGAATACGATGCAGCTTCGGATGTTACTTTCCAAGAATTTTGCAGTGCATACGTCATTATCATTTGCTTGCTTTCTTGTACGTTGATAATTCTCTATTTATGGATTTATTTAGCACTGGATTTATTTCGTTTGAAGAAATCATTAGTAAGGCTAAAGCAAATACAATAACTGATCTGGTTTAGGCAAATATCTTGCCTTGCACTCTGTCGCCACGGCCAGACATCAGTTTAATGTGCTTCTGGACTGAAAATTCATTGGAAGTATTTATCTCAACATTTGATAGTTGTTTTTTTTAGCGTTTTATAGGTAAAGAGCTCTCCCGGTAGAAGAAAGTCAAGAATTTTGTTCAAAAAATTGTTAAGGTCTACCCAGTAACGTGATTTTATCAAGCACTACCTCACATGACACCAGTAGCACAATATATGTAGCATGATGCACATATAATAATATCCAGTATTTCTTTACGTTCAAAATCTCAATTGTCAGTTGTTGCAGGAGTCTTTGTACAACTAAGGTTGAGCAGTAAAAATCTCAAAGTTTTTCTGTATAGTCAGAAGTCTGGCTGCATAAACTGGCGAATGAGATGGTAGATCTACGTACGAGATTATTAAAAAGCTGGCAAACAAGAAAATAAACTGTCAGTCTCGTCCGAGAGACCTGCTTGTCCTGTCTTCGTCAGTGTCAAGCTGTCAAGTCTTGAGAAAAGTTGTGAGTTAATCCACGTCTTTTAGAGACCCTAAGAAAATGGTAGATTTCGAGTTAATATTCTGGACTGTACATGTGAATGCATAGAAGCGTATTTACTAGAATTAAATATCCTTATTCATATTTTTTCATATCTCCAAAGCTTTCAGCCATCGAAATTCGACATGGCTTCGAGCAAGCTGAAGGCATTTGTACTAGAATGGGATTGAGTAGTAACAGATTTTGAACATTAACAGTAGAAAAAACATTAAATCTATTATGTTTCTTTGCAGCAGGAGAATAGGATTATGAAGGTTAACCGACAAATTAGATAACGGGCTACATAGTCGCTTTTTATGATTGCGAAAATGAATTGTTTCACGATTAAAATTTGCGTGCCTTCTGCCAAAATCGGTTTCTTTTTACTACTAATCTGTGGTAAATCCCGACAAATACTAAGTTGAAAGTAGTTCATTTTACATTTTTTTCATTATGGTGGTACAATTTAAGTAGACTATTAGTTTTAGATATAAATTGATCGTGAGAGTAAAGAACTTCGCGATTCAGAATTTAGGCATCACGTCCTACAGTGGTCTTCCACAAAACATGCAGCGTAGATCAACTAGCTACTTGATATGCAAATAATTTTAATGTCCAATTTTAACAAGGGATTTTTTAGTAGTGCCACGTTGTGACCAAGATTATAAATTTGACGCATCAAGGTCTATGGAAGTACTATGTAGCATATATTGTACGTTCGTAGAAGAGAGTAATCATCTACGCCAGACGAAAAGAAATAAAAATCAAAACTACTGTTACCAACGACCGGTAACTATTATGTTTTCTTATTGACGTCATGCGGTACATCATATCTACAAAATGCTAAAAGTAGGTTGTTCGGGACGTTTCAGTGGAACACCAGCATACGTTTTCGTCGCTATTTTACCTGATTTTGGGTACCTGAACGTTGACTACATGTCTCACGTATCCGCAACAAAATATTTCGTCTTTTATTTCAAAAAGGGCTAGAAACCAAACAGTATCATATTTAATCCTTGATGTGCAAATATGGCAAACGTTAGACAATCGGTTTGACGTCTGAGGAACGATTATCGATTGGCTATTGGCTTGAGATGAGCACGACTGTTACTCAAAGACAGTTTCTCATGCTTCAGACCGTTCCAGTTAGCTGCAAGTGCAAACAGTTGTCATAGCACGCTCAAGTGTAAAGTTCTTCAGGTACAAACCACTTTTGTAAAAACCAGAAAAAGGGAAAGAAGAAATAATCGTAGAGTAAGAAGGCAGAAAATTGTGTCAATTTGTGTCTCGGAAGTTTTGTTCATATCGGTTGAAAGATTTTGCAATGTGATCAACGTGCATTCATAAGGACAGAGCTCGCGTTCAACTTTTCAATATTATAATTGATGAAATTGTTATTTGATAACAGAATTTAGCCAAATGCATCAAAAATCGAACTCCTACATTTACTGTATTTAGTGACTCGAGAGTAGCCGATTCCAAATCTAATAAGTAGATAGACTCTAAACAATTTCGTTTTTGGGATTTTTAAACATTGTCTGGGGTTTTATCATGCTCCCTTCCAGTTTCAGTAGCTTACGTAACTTTTATGTACTAACAGAGGTACAAATCCCCAAGCGGGTTGGGAGACTGGAAATAGAAAATGAGCTAGCACTCTATAAAATTACCGTAATTAAGTAAAACAACTACTGGCAATGGTGACGGCGGCGGTTCATATCCATATCTACCCGAGAACCTAGCATCAATAATACCTTTTAGCTTCGTACTCATGATATTGACTTTAGCTACACTTCATTTCATACCTGGAACTGAGCAATGGGTCCGCTACACTTATACTTGTTTTCGAAACAGTTGTAAATGAAATCTAATGTAATAATAGAGGAAACGCGGGTGTGTAACTCGAAAACATATGTGTCTTGATATGTGGGCAACAAAAAACCACACAAATACACGGACCATGTAATCCATGAAAAAGTTTTTTAGTCTACGAGTACCTTTTTGTAAACTGCGCTGTGTAATTTCGTAGTTGCCTTTGATACTGCCATGTCTGTCCATGTCATGTCATCCAGTCAAATTGAATTGATATATGGCCATAAATCAACTTCGAAGGTAGGAGAAAATCCCTCCTTAAAGACCAGTCTCATTCCCGTGATACCACTGGCGCTGCTGCCACTTTTCGATTTTCACATTCATGGCTCCTATTGTTCCCCCATTCCATTTTGTCCACGGCGCTTGGCACAATGTCGATGTGGTCGAGTTCAGTTTCGTATTCCCTTGAAAACATTGAAAAGAGTACATTTAGCTATTATTATTTCGTTACGAAGCATAAACATACCTATCTCCAATATTATTATTACGTCAAGGCAAACAAAAATGGAATTACATGTTGTGCCAAAACCAACTACTAAATATAATGAAAAATACTTTTTAGAAAACCTATTGAAGCTACGCCATATGCATTTTTTGGCATTTACGAAAGGGGAAGAATGTAATCAAATTTATTGTTAAGCTGAACTGAGCACGACATGCATTTCACTTTGCTGACTTGCGTGGTCTATTTCCAACTCGAGTTTTGTGAGTCACTTATATGCACCTTTTATAGAACAGCTCACAACCACTCACACTTGATTTCGGTGAGGTTTGAATATTCAAAATTTACATAAATATTTTATACTTTTTCTTCTGAGTTCGTCTTAACTAGCAAACTGTGTTGTTGCCATAATCCTTAACTTGATGGGGACGACACATTACTTAATAAAGCTAGTCAATGTAAGACTCTGAAATTGTATTTGTGCACATTTAGTGGGGGTTTTAAAGTGAAACCCTCATTTTCATACTCCCGTCACTCAACCGACAAGCTAGACAGAAAGTAAGAAAAAAGAAAAGTTGTTTTTTGAACGAAGGCAGCAGCCCAGTTTAAATGCAAATTACAGGTTTGGCTGCAATCCTTCTTTCTAGATTTTTTTGCATTGTACCTTGTGCAACTTGTAATTCATTGCTCCAAGAAAAGTATCGTTGTTTGTTTGAATTGTGCATGTTATACAGGATTCAAATGCTTCAAGATGCTCATAACAACAAAGCTCACCTAAATACCGTATTCGTGGAATCTATGTTGCCTTAATAACGTACTAAAACATGTAATCCTGTAAAAAAAATATCCAGATGACTCAATGAGGTGCAGCTTGCACCGTAGCAGCCATATCTTGCATTCACGTGATTAATCGTTTACGGTCGTACGCCATTTTTTTGTACCCTTTAAGGGGTGGGCCAAGAAGGCGAAGGGCATAACAACTTAATGGTGTTTGTCTCTCAAGCAGCCAGTTGCATGAACTTATTGAAGGAGACAAGTGACTGATCTACTGCACTTGCCTTGTCGCTCAACTTATTGTACAACCGAGTGCCAATGGTTGTGCTCCTACGACTAGTTGTTGGCCATAGGTAACCAATCCGAAACTTGGAATGGCTTCCTCATTATGCTCCTGTCAATCAAAAGATTCACTCTCTATAATACGTATACGCGTACATATATGTAATGTAATGTGCTGTAACTTTTTACTTGCAAACCATAATTTAGATTGCATGTTGAAGAAACATATTAAGTGTACTATACCACCGGGCTTTTAAAAGTTATCAGAAGACACATTTTTGACACTAATGAGTCATAGTAAAAATATATTATGTCCCTCAAAAAAATTAGGTCATTTCTAAGTAACTTCTTAAATAATTTAAATTTCGTTGTGTGTCAAATTTTAAAGGAAGTTGCCATCACAATATCCCATAAATCCGAACCCCCTCACTGTATTACCGTGAAGAAGTGAGAATCCGTCCGGATGTGTTAGTTGCAACTTTTCCATACAGATGTACATACATATCACGTCAGCTAGAGAACGGAAAAGCCCTTTCCACTTAGCTTTGCTTTGACCATAATGCTGTTTACTCTTATCCATATTCTGGAGATGTGGGCACACAAACCATACTCATGATTTCCGAAGGGTTTCTAAGAGAAGCGCAAGTTTGCAGTTTGATTGAAAGAGGGCAATTCCTGCACACTTTGGTGTTATCGATGTATTTAATCATATTCTATTTACAGCAGCAGCAGCCACCTTTGTTTGTAAAAGCCATTTGGTTGTACAAAAACTGACCAAATATTATCCGCACTAAGGAACAGCAGGATAGCACATGTAGAACAGAAAACTATCACACAACTCAAGGAATCGCTTATTAAAAAACGTTATATTTTTAGAACGTCCACATCACTTTCTCAAAACTGTTACTTTCCGCGAATGTCCACCTCTAACCTTTACTTATGCGAACTACAACTAGAACTCACTCAAACAGAACTCATTCCTGGTCAACTTCTGATTAAAAACTAAGTTGCGGAGCTCTTTTTTTCAGTAAAAACTAAGATATAGTTTTTTTTCTAGTTTAAGGTAGTTAAATTATCTTAAAAACATCGTTAAGTCATAAACTTGTAATAAAAAAACAAAAAGTTTCATTTTATTGCACAGCAAGGGTCATCAAATCAGTCCTAACCGTTTTACAAAAAAACGATACGACCTTACCTTTCCAGTTTAATGCGAGCAAGAATTTTTACCTACCTTTGTCGTGGTCAAAACATGCCATAAAAAGTTTGAAGACATGGGTAAGACCTGCAAGTGTGAATAGTTGACGTGGCAGGTTGGTACATATCAAACTGTCAATACTTCCATTCTTTACAACATTTACATAATGCGCTTTTGTAAATAAAGGTTAATGCTGACCTGATTGAAGGTGCTGTGGTGTTGATGTTTTATCACTGGGCTGAAAAACGAAAAAGGCTGAAAATCTTTTCTAGAATTTTATAGGCTGTCGATCACCTAGCTCGTTTTTTACAATTCTTAAAAACCGACGGTGTATAGAACCGCAATGAGGAAAACATTGCTGAACAAGAATATCCTTGGCCATTTTGGATTTCGAAAATATATTTATTTTTATTGCTCTGTCAGGACGGCTAGTTCAATATTCACTACTTTCATGTAAAGTGCGTAAGAAGATTGTTTCGTTCATGAACCATCAATGGTCACTCGTAGCCATTTTTGCTTCTGTAAAAACTCCGTCGTATCATACAATTCAAGTTCAATATTACAAACACAGCGTAAGCAAAAGGATTTCCTTCGTTCAAAGTTGAAGGAGTAGGTCGGGGATAGCGTAAAAATACTAAAATAGGGTACACGAATAAGCTCCGTTTTATTACTGCAATTATTCGGGTGATCGCGATAAAATGGAGGTCATAAAATCTGATAGCTAACATTTTTCTTTTGATGATCACCCTATCTAACAAAGTGGATAAACAAAGTGATAAAATAAATCCAATTGCGGTTGTTTGCCTGGAATACTACCAACAATCACGCACTCTCGTTTTGCCTCTATAAGCTAAGGACTCACGTGTTCAACACATAAACACTTGAACCATAGAGCTATTATGGCCATTACATGCACAGTATGCTGAAACATTAAAAGATGAGTATGTGTTGGTACAAGATGTTTTATTAAGTGCAAAAATACTCATAAAACTTGTTGATTTGGCGAGGGCTTTATTTGGAGACTCCATTGAACTCTTTTTTCATATGTTTACTGGTATTTTGTATAAGGAAATGTTTATCTCGAGCTTAAGATGCAATATGCAATGAATACTAAGGAGAATCATTGCCAAAAAAGCGCATGGGTTCGCCAGTTTAAAAAAATAATGTAATTTTTCGATTACACTATTGAAGTTTTCAAGTACTTTTTTCAGCAATGCTAGTTTCTAGACGTTGCGGAACTAGATTTCTTAGATAAAAATCTTAGGGCAAGTTTGCCTTCCAAGATGGCATGCAACAGGCCGAAACTAATAGCACATTATAAAAAAACAATAAAGCTACGTATAGAAAGGGAGTTGTTTGAAATTAAAAGTATTTTCAAGCCTATGGTGTATAATTTCGGGTATCAACATATAAGCATGTATTTGTTGATGAAAGCATGTGCGACAATTGCCCTTAGTAGTAACAATAATGTCGTATCATCCACAAAGGCAAAATTGAATTCACAGATCTTTATTATTCGGAGTTCCCGAAAAGCTAAGAATAAAAAGCGGTTTTTGAATCACCATTTTGGCCATAGCCATACAAGTAATGAAATTGCTATCGCTTTCAAAAATATTTATATTTCAGTCGCCACCCTCGAGAAGGATTTTCAAGATGTGAAACCAATGATTTTCAATCACGGTCCATTGCACATGCCGAGAAACACTACACGCCTCCGTACTTTTTTCGGCTCTTGCTTGAGAAGTACTCCCATAATAACTGTGCATAATATTTTGCCTTCCGTTCAAGTACAAGAGTGCACTCACTGTTGACGTAGCATCAGACAGAAAGAATTGAATAATGAGCCTTCGTCGTGACTAGCCTCCCATAAATACACATCCTTTTCACCGTCATGGTCCCATCACTAGCTTTCTGATCTCTCATCAGCGGAAAAAAGACTTTTTAACCAGCAGCATATGACAGAGTTGGACATGAAACTACGCATTTTTCCTATTTCCTTACTATTCACGACAATTCTTGGATGACTCAATCTTCTATGGTAAATGTTTTTGATAAAGACATTGGGCATGTATTTGGGTGATTAGGTATGTTGTTCGTAGTTGGGAAATAATAATGCTCTGTTTTGTTCTCGGGTGACAGAAACACATGTAAAACATTCACAGGAAAAGTCACACAGCTCATTTTTATAAATGTTTTTTCCCTAACTTCATGAATGAACTATATTTTTTCTCTTTCTTTTCTACGTCCTGTCGCTGGCTCTTCTTTCATCGTAACTTCAAAAATAAAGAGATGTGACGGGATAATATGCTGCTTGTAGAAAAAAACCATGTGCGGACTTACTCATTAGTGTATTAAGTAGGTTACTTTTCAATTTTCATGTCACTCAAGTCATCTTCACGGGATCAATATTCTATAGAACTCCCAGAGGAGGCCTAGCCAGTCAGTTCTACAGTCCCTAAGGGAATGACAGGCTCTCACAGTCAGTGACAATTGTTTTAGACAAAGCAAATAAATTTCTTTGCTTGCTTATTTTTATGAAAACATACGAAATTCGTGATTAAATGTTCTTTATGGACCCCTACAACCTAGTTTGGTATATAAATTATTAATAACTCGCAATGGAAAACAAATGGAATTGCTTTTGTTCTATGATTTCCATGAAACGTCACGTTTCAACTCAGTGGGATATTTTTCCCTGCATACAAAAGTGCTATAATGAGTTTTCCGTTTTTTCGTGAAAGAAAATAAAAACACGAGTTTCCTGTGCCCAATCACTTTTCGGTGGTCATCAAGAGTGGACACTGGTTGTTTAATCCTAGATATCCGCCGCACATTTCGATAAGTTTTTCAAATCCCTTGGGTGTATCCCTTGTGTAAAGTACTTCCGGATGGTGTTTACGAATGATTATCTTGCATGTGTTTCCGTGATACCCACGTTTTTTACTTAGACGGTTTACGTGAAACCGTTTGTTTTAGGAGCTCATTCAAAATGATCATCCACCGGAAAGAAAATAAAACCAACCTTGCCCTAGGCCACATTTGTATTTTAAAAGTGTATTTATGTTCTTTAGCTGTGCATTAGTGTAGTAAGGATCACTGAAAGTTTCATAAATGAGATGCAAAACTGAGATGATCAACAACTTGTCCAGTTGAAGGAATAGTGATTTTTGGAAGAAATAACTTCTTGTGTATGGATGCTAGTTGGAAATTTCGTTGTTGAACTTTCGTTAGAAAAACAGAAAGGCCGATTTGAGGAAAATTGTGAAACTGCTACTTCAAAACTAATTCGACATCTTACCAAGAATAGCTTTTAGGTTGACACGAAATAATACTCCTAAAAAATATGTTTATATCCTTGTTCCTGATATTCATTTATGATAGCATGTTGCAACCACTGTCTTTTATTGCCTGTCGACAATTCAAAGGAAATAATGATGGCACTTGCAATAATAGAGTTGTAATATGCACTCCATTCGTACCATCTACTACGGGCTACAAGTCTCTCGGAGCCGTACCACACGTACTTGCACAGTCTACATTGCAAGTTCTGGCGATATCCCTTTTCAGCAGCACCAACACGCTCCTACGTTCGTGCAGGCGGCTGTCGCTATCTGGCTTAAGAATCGCCATAAAATTCTCTAAAGATGCAATAAATTTTAGAGTTAGACCAAAAGTGTTCCAGCGCATGTTATCCCTGTACTTCAACAGGAAAAAAGTTTTGATGCTCAAGTGGATTTTGCTACTACGGCTTCTCTACATTAAAACGTAACGAATGCTACACAACTTGTTGCTATTTTCCCAAATGCCTTACGCGAAGTTGCTATGCATTTACTGAAATGGACACGCATTATTTTCAAAGGCAAACATTTCAGGTGGATATATTTTAGTTGAATGCTGGAACTAAAAATGACCCATCGGTTTTTAAGAAATTATGGATGATTGATTATATGATGAATAATGATAAAAAATAGGCATTTTAGTAAGTTACTTGATATATTTGTCAGCTAATGTATTAATTCATTCTTATTTTCTTATTTTCAGACAGAAATTTATATAAAAATATATAAATTACTCCGGCAAAATCACTTCAACATTTTCCAATTACTACAAAAGGAGAAGAAAACTACATTTTCACCAGCAACATGCTACAGATTGTCGATAATTGAACTATCCTATCTACAAATGGAATGACATAATACTACGATTGAAGATAATGGTGATTTAAACCGCAAACATACTCCAACGTAACAAGCTATACGACTTGTCTAGTTATTCTTTTGAAACAAATGTATACGAAAAAACCAAAAAACATTTTTAAGAAGTAAGAAAGGAAGACCTACAAATAAACTTTAAAAATATTGCTGATGACTTAATTGCTACCGTGTACACAACCGCAGCAACGTATACGAATCGACTGGAAGATACCACATCTAGTGATTAAAGATATACGACTCTTATCTAAAACCGAAGAAACAAGTATAACCTTCCGCACAGATAAGATTCTATATATAATTTTATATAAAGCTAGTATTTTAACTGGAATAGAACGCCAAGCTAAACGCGCATCATCCAACCAAACATTAGAATTTCTCTTTGGAAGACACGGTATACAAATTAAGTTAAGCTGGATCCCACAACATTTACGTCACTTCCCCCCGCCCCTCCACATCATCACGGGATGACGTCCTACTACACTACCAACTCATACATTCCGGATTTACGCAATGGGACACCGGATCATTACCAGACATGCACGACACCGGTGAATGGAGCTACTCCAGATCCTAGCTGTGACCCACGGAATTCCATTCATCACTATGGGAATCATCACAATGGACAAGGCGGGCAACCGCTCTACCCAAGATTCCCCCCGTACGATCGTTTGGATATGCGGGCAGTGGGGCCGAATGGAGGTCCTGGAACACCAGTCCAGTATTTTCCTCAACAAGGAGGAGGTGCTGGACAGCTCATGGAAAATCAGTACAGGCCACCGTCTCCCCCACCATCAGTCAACCCTGGATTTCCCACTGGAGGTCATGTTGTCAATATGGGACAGAGTCCTACAGGATACTCATCATGCAAAATGCAACAACAGCAACCTCCCGTGCAACAACCAGTAAATATGGGACAGAGTCCTACAGGATACTCATCATGCAAAATGCAACAACAGCAACCTCCCGTACAACAACCAGTAGTAGTTCCACAACACCAGAGTCCTGGTGCAACTGGACCCCCACTTGGAGTAAATCATAATCATAACCAGCATCCTGGAGTTGTAGGTGGACCGCCATTAAGTCCAGATCCAACAGGACAGTCAAACCATGTGAATGTTGTCAATGTCAATCATATGAACAATCCACAAAATGGAAACCACCATGGTAGTCATAATCACATGGGAATGTATAATAATATGGGTGGAGGGCCTCCTCAACCGCCCCCACAACAGCATCCGATGAATCAAATGCATCCAGGGCAACCGCCTGTACAACCTCCTCCTCAACATCCTCAACAACCACAGATGCAACATCACCCAAATCAAAATCATCCAAACCCACACCAAAGTCCGCAGCAGCAGAATAGTCCTGCTTCTGCACTTCCTAGTCCGTTATATCCTTGGATGAGAAGTCAGTTCGGTAAGTTACTCTAAACATTATTGAGCTACATACGAGTGCTATTGCATAACTACCTTTCCACTTCAACACTGTAGCAAATCAAACAAAATGTGAAAATATGAATTATTTCTGCAAATTATTGCGATTTGCTGCAATCGCCATTTCAATATCACTGACCTGCCACACTGACGCACAATGGCTATGGTTAGTTACAGCATTTGCCGTACTTGCGGGTTAACTTGTTGAATAAGAGAGATTTTATTGCTGCCATTATTGTCAAAAGTACACATTAATGTGTCTACAATGGAACGAAGTCAATGGGTACATATAGATTGGAGATTACAAGTTATGATACCACTAATGGGCCCATAAAGATGTAAAACTACTCGTACTTTTACTCCCCTTCAACGAAATCAACATGACTTTAGTAGCTATAAAAGCAGTTTAGATATGTACATGCGCCGGCACCGGCATGCATAAAAAAGGAACATAAAAAATATAATTTAGAACATTTTTTTGCGAACATGGCCCAAACCTCCGATTTACGGGTTTTCATGGGTAAATAAACATTTATACTTAGTATGTGCAAACTATAAAATTCACACTTGTGTACAAAAAATCTACGTTTTGAATGGCATGAGAATGACAGGCAATGAGGGGAAATAAGGTGCTAATAGATAAAAGAAGTGAATATGTCGAAAAGATGTGCACCTATGTCAGCTTACATGTTCGATTGCCTTTTCAGGTCTTTAAATAAATGAGTCATTCACGACAAAGGATAAAGTACAAACTAGGAGCTACCTGAACTTACCTGGTGTTTTCAGGTATGCATGGGATCCTTAAGTTCTGACTTAAACAAACAAGGTGTCCAGGCGTGAGGCAGAAAGGATTAAGGAGACCACAGGGCGTGACCATCTTTTCTATGGTTTCACGGGCCTTTTGACTGTTGCATAATTTTGTGAGTAACAAGTCACTTTAGAAGGGACTTGACAAAAAGAAGTGTCAAAGTTTGAATGAAAAGGTAGGACCTTTTGTGATGAGTTTATTGGAAACCCATAAAATCTGGTTCGAACCCTTTTTTATTGTGTTTTTTTTATTCTTTTGAAAAAAACATGTTCAAGTCGTATTTTATGGACGTTTTGATTATAAAAGTTACGCAAGTAGTTTTAAAGGGTCAGCAATAAGGAAGGGATAAAGAATTTACAAGATTTTTACCAGCTTTACAAAGTACGTATTCTGAAGTACCTACAGTTTTTTCTCTCCAGTCATCTATATTCCAGTATACGTTGATCCAGGAAGATTTTGATATTTGGAATGAAGACGTCAATAAATTGACGGGCCATAAAAATTGGACGCTTTGGTAGAGTACCTAGTGTCAGTGAATTAGTGACCTTGAAACCTACTCTGTAAGATGCAGCCATATCGTATTGAAGTAAGCTTTTATAATACTGTTATACCCATAGATTTCAATATGAAACTTTAAGTGTTTTATATGTAGATTCAGATTCGCTTGTGACGGGTTAATCAGCATGGTCAGTTGAGTTTACAAAGAGAAGTGATCACACTGCGAAGTTTTACGCTTATCAGCTTCATGATAAAATTAATTTCAAGAAAGAAATTTGTGTAAGCTGTAATACAGTGATTTTCGACATCGTAGAAAGTTTAATAACAGTCTCCTACTTTAGACAAACATCGGTATTGCTCTGTTCAAAATCTGTTTATTATCATATTATGCAGTGTTAAGGTATTTTTATGTGAGAAACATAGAAGTAGCATACAACAGTGTTGATCCAGAAGGAAACGGAAAATATTTTGAAATACGATGATGATGATGATTCAAATCGAAATATCACGAGTGGTAACATTGTGCAGAAGTGTTTTTGTCATGCCAGAATTCGTTATGCTGTCAGTTAGGACTACTCTCATCCCTGCTACTAAAACATTCATTCCGTGTGCCCAAACCAACAGTTTTCGCCCTGCAGACTAGTTTTCGACAGTATTTTTTTTTTGCGTGTGTACACTCCACCCAGGAATGTTTATAGTACATATCCAGACGGAATAAACGTAGAATGTGCCTTTTTCTAAATTATTAAAGAGAGACGTTGACAAAGTGTTTGTGACACCAGGACTGAATGAGAATAATACGTAGATCTATGTATCATTCTTCACGACTCATTGTCCAACTAATTACTACGAACACCACCAATAGAATATCTGCACCTAGTGGAGAAATACTTGGCGTGAGCTATGTGGTAGGATGCAATTTTGAATTAATTATATGCACACACAGAACGGTTTGAACAAATATGATCGGGTGGATGTTGTTTTTGTCACACTCTCGATGTGACAGTATGCTACAAATTGAAAAGGACATTATTCAAACTACAATTTTTATTTAGCGTATGTACTTCGAAACACGAGTCATTGTGCTCTCATGAAATCTGCTTTGTTTTAAGGACTTCTTCTGTGCAACTGTAGGTTGACAGACAAGCCACATGCATTTTAATTTTTATTCTTGGAGACAAACGTTCTTTTTGGCAGAGATTTTGCGATTTTACCTATAAGCACACGATTTACGAAATTTCTGGGGACCTACAAACCTCGCTGAAGGTTTATTCAATATAATAGAACATTCAAGTTTAGCAATTGACATCGTTCGACCAACTTGTGAAGCAAGTGACTGGCATTGAATATTAATGAGTCCGCAATAAATACAAATACGTCAGCAGCAATCTGATTGCTTATGCAGTCTCCATACACCCTTGATATAGTACCTAACGTCAACGTCTATCGAAGTTTTACCAGGTCATGTACATGGAGACTGAAGTGCGTAGCTACAATTGACTAATATTTCTCTCCTCGACTGTTATTCTTCGGTATTGTATGCAAACACGATATTGTAATTAGGCAGCTTACATTTGTCAGGTGGTGAGTTATAATACCTAATCAGTTTTATTAATGTCGATTTTCATATGAAAAACTTCTTTGCTTATTTACTAATTATCGCATGTATTTACACCTCTCTACACGATTCCATGGAAATAATTCATGAGAAGGTTTGCTGCGTTGCCACGTAAACAAGTAAAATACAATCGATTATTAATATCCCGAAAATGATTCTTATTAGTCCGCACTTATCTACTTAAGATCGATTTGAAATAAAAGAAAATTTGGGTTTTGCATTTGTGATTCACTATACCGCGAATCTCACAACGTTTTGAATTTCATGTAATTTAATAATCAAAGGAAACACCGCTTCCCGCATGTTTGCAGTTTCAGTGTATCAATTTTCGTTTTTTTTCAAGACATTTTTATCCGGCTCAAAATCTGAATCTTTTCGGCATTGCGGTATCCACGATTTTAATGATAAACAAATACACACGTAAATTGTCATCCATAGTATACCGAAGCGAATTTAGTACCAGAGCCAGACCTACTCAGAATTGATCGAATAGCAAAAAAATCTGGCAAGACAAATTGTAAATAACATTTGTCAGGAAAAAGAAATGACGTATCGAATCATGAAAGGGAAGTCTCACGCTGTATATAGTAGGTAAAAGTCGCTTCCAGTTGCGATTGTGTCTGAAAACAAAAAACTTCATGTGCAGATGATGAGACAAGCTTGGGTTGGCTCTGCTAGAAATGAAACGAGAGGTGCCGTAAAAAATACAATGAAAAGTAAGTTTGATGATCTTCAAACTCAATCTTGTAGAACTTGATGAGAAGCACAGTGTTATTGTAATTAGTATTGTATCTTTGCGTTTCACACCACCTGTCTATCATTCACCCGTCTGGCTGGCAGTCAACTCGATATTTCTTGTAAACTAATTTTTTACAAGCACGTCTCGTAGTGGCAACTCTTATGAATAATAATAGTTTGTTGCTTCTAATCTCTTTTTGTTAATGTATATCCATGCACACTATTTCTATATTGGTGATGCAGTTAAATATGTCTGTGAAAATCTCATTACCAACATCGAGTACAAAGTTTTTTAGCTAGAATGTAGAATGCAAACATGCGTGCGAGAAAATTCTTAGCTGTTGGCTTCAGGGGGTTCCTTCCTTCTTATTTTACATTGTGAAGTGATCACGATGATGATAATCGAAATCCCGACAAAGAGCAGACACAAATATAACAAGGGAAAAGCATATTCACTTGTCAGTGGACGGTTTACATGGTGGAACGCAGCTGTCTTTTTATTTTACATCAAAGTCAATGGAAGACTTACTCTTTGAGTGACAGGCAGGCTTGGCTTTTCTTCATAAAGAATTTTACTCCTGCCAGTCCTGCATAATACGCTTATGGGAATCTACCTAAGCTATGTTCTTTGCAGGACAAGAAAGAAAATGAACCTTTTCTTAGAATGACTGACAGACAAACAGGGGGAATCTTGAAAGGTTTCTGAATTGGCTCGGACTCGTTCAAAGTGGGATGGAATATGTAGTTTTCTTTGCTTTGACTCCATTTCTTTTATGTCAATTTTCTGATATGTACGTGAAAACTTTAAGCGTTGACGGCTAATCCGAATAAGAGACATACAACAACTTGCGTCGCCGTATTTGCATGCAACATCATATCATGACACTTATGATCAATGCATATTGAGCCTCTCATTGGACGGAAAGAAGATTTTATGATTTGCAGCACTCCGAAAATGAGAATTTACAACTATAAAATTTGCTGCTTTCTCACGAACTATTTTCGAGACATAATTTATTAATGTGATTATTGGATGGGATGGATAGGAAGTAGGTACATAATATTAAACTAATCCCTCTATTTTGCCTAATTCTAGAGAGGAAACGAGGGCGCCAAACATATACCAGGTATCAGACGCTTGAGTTGGAGAAGGAGTTTCACTTTAATCGTTACCTCACACGAAGAAGACGAATAGAAATCGCCCATGCTTTGTGCTTGACCGAGAGGCAAATCAAGATCTGGTTCCAAAACAGGAGGATGAAATGGAAGAAAGAAAATAAGACCAAGGTCGAATCTGGAAACTCTTCCGGTAGTGAAAATGGTATGCTTAAAAGCATTTATAACAACTAAGCTAACGTCAATTTTTGAGCATTGAACAGAACGGAGAAAGCATGAGATCTCAAATTCCTATTGCGCAAGCGTGCACGCTTATGTGAATGGACTTTCACTCCGTATTCCATTTATAGAACTTTCATTGACAAAGGTTTTTAAATTGTTTATTAATTCCAGATTCATAAACCTCGCGGAGCCTGACTACAATTACATCCGAAACTTTCATCAACCGATAAATAATCAGCCAGAAAATTCACAACATCGTAATACTTCACATCTACACCAATTCACTTTTGTTGAATCAGCGAATCTTTCATTTTTTATTACTACAAAGTAGCAGCTATTCTTGTTGTACAGTTATAAAGTGATTTAGTTTGTTTCTGTGATAGTGCTTTCAATAATCTTTTATATTATCTTAAATTCAAACGGAAATCAGACTAAAGTTCTTCTTCTTACTAATCACTGGTGTTATACATTGCACCATTTGTTAATATTGAGTCAACTGCCGTCTAGCGGATGCCTGTGTACAACCCTGGAGGATTTATTCGTGAGAAATCCGATCGATTTACTTAACAATGCCACTAATTAGACACAACAAAAGCATACTTTCGTTTGAAATTTTCCATGTACTAGAATGGTTTTTACTAAATTTTCATCGTAGTAGACTTCTTTAATCATTGTCTACACACATTATTGACTTCGATCTCTGGTTGCTTTCGCTTATACCTCGAATACGTATTTATTAACGTATTGCGCTGCTGCCCTCTTCAATGATAAAAAAATTAGTATAGCTCATGAAGGAAGCCGAGGGATTCTCTCTTTTGCGATACCCATGAAATTTATGTAGGTTGGAAGCTGCTGCATGCATGAATTATGCAAACAGATGAAAAAGTGACATGTATTATTTCGAATACAACTTGTCATGTGGATAATTAGTTATCACTCTGTATCACTAAAATAAAAAAGGTTGATCTAAATTCGGCATGCAACGACGAAGTTCTTCTGAATCATAATTAAAGTACTCCTACCACTTTTCCATGAATCTCAAGGTACAGAGCAAGAATATGTAACAATATGGTATTGATTTCGACTTTGATTTTGCCGGCGGTTACAGTATAAATGTGCAATCCTATCCACCTAGATATGAATATACTATATTCTATTCTACTATAACTACCACCACACATTTTATCATTATCAATTTTTTTATGATTAGACCAGATTTTGTGAATAGCTACTGTTGCGTCGTGTACATTGAGGGCGACAAAGTATATTATGATGATAATTATTGCCAGTATGTGACACAACATAAAAAACATCTTGTTATAGATACATTCATCATCGACGCAATTAGACGTATTTAAGGGCAAAATGTGTATAGAAAAGGTGACACGATTTTTTCTCAGTATTAAGTACGTACATTTAATATAAAGAGTGGATTGTATTATATTGATATGCTCCTATTCAATATTTCTAAACATTACCCAACAATTTACATAGAATGAGTAAGACCCATCAAAGGTTATGCGATCAGAGTTCGTTTCTTATGGAGTAAAACAGAAAACAACTATTCGGCCGAAGAAA
>VICI01001374.1:0-23094 GCA_019593645.1 Akabosia matsudoensis
TTGTATTGCTATCGATTCCTTAATAATAGTTGCAGTTTAGGCATATGCCGCGTTTGAAAAAGGCGAAAGGTCACTTCCGCCAAGCTGACACGTAGCACGT
The DNA here is from genome assembly GCA_019593645.1 of Akabosia matsudoensis. NCBI lineage: Eukaryota > Metazoa > Arthropoda > Collembola > Entomobryomorpha > Paronellidae > Akabosia > Akabosia matsudoensis. The sequence goes on from VICI01001374.1 coordinate 101, forward strand.
TTAAGATTACAAAAAACAAGTAACGTAATACTTGTACCAAACTAGTGATATCCCATTCACAGGCAAAACAGTTTTGCAGGTTGTATATAGTGTGTGTGGTAATAATGTATGGTTCACATGAAAAAAAAACCTAAGGAACGGGTCTTGCCGTTATCTCACCTCACCTGCACCTTACGTTACCTTCTTGTTTTTTTCTGAAAAAACCGAACAAGGTATAAAGTAAAAGCGCGTTTTTCAGTAACGAAACCACTATACAAAAATGTTACCTACAACACACAATATTTTACGTCCGCTTACTGTACTCTACTGTAGTCTTTTTATCTAGCTATCATGATGGTCATCATTGTGTTCCTTTTTAAATAAAAAAAAGGACACTGCTGTCTTTGTTACTCTACGACTACTATACAATTTGAGGAGAAAAAACGACTGTTCATCTCTTTAAACAATTTGTTAATTATCGCTTGCATTGCATATGAAGAAATTAAATGTGTGCATTACTCTAAGAAAAGTAGCGAAATGTTTGGAGGATTTTTTTTTGTTTTTCACAGTTTTTGACCGGGAACCTACGATAAAAAATTTTAACATATATTAATAAAGTCTATTTCGTCCGTTTAAATATATAATAGCGCTATTTCATACAACTTGATCGTAACGCAAGCGGTTGTATGACAAAAAACAGGATACATTCCCTGATTTCAACTCACTCTTGGTTTTATTCCTACATTATCCTCACAAGGGAGCAGACAATAAAGCGATGGTTCTCGAGAGCCTGTTTTATCGTAATATTTCCTTTTTTACAAAACCATGTTTTAAGGAGTGTATTACGCTATGCAGCAGCATCCAAGTCTTACGTAACTGTTTACCTGATATGCAACCCGAGTATTTTGCTAAAGTATTCAACAGGTTATCGGGTTTCATTCTTATCATCCTTTTCACAGAATGGCTTTTTTTGCAGACCAAATCAGAGTGCAATTTCGCAACTGAAATAAATCTGCGCAAAACTTCGCAGCATCGTTAATAAATGACAGAAACACTTAACCATTACGATTACTCAGTATCATTTTTTTCTTTATTTTTATTTTTTGCATGCTGGCATTTAGCGACTCATCGGGGGTATTTTGTTTAATCCTTAGCTGTTCATAATTGTCGCCACCTTGTGCAAATAATGACAAGCACCGCTCTTCTTTAAAGCAAAACTTGTCATTTGATGTAAAGACATTCTTTCATGCAATTTTTTTACCCTTGCCCTTGAATCTCTCTCGTTTCACTTGATGTTTCCTGCTCGTCTCAAATCTCTTCTTGTGCACTGCACTCCTCCGTAAGCTTAGCTTTGTAAGACAATCTAGGCTTAAAATTATTCGTTATCTTTTTCTTCGCGTCGTCGTAACTGCATGACCCGTAATCGTAAAGTTTTTCCACATTCTTAAATAACCTTATGCTCGTATTTGGAAGACAGAACCATACAGGAATCTTTTTTGTTCCAGGTACGTTGAAACAAAGTAGGGAACTACTTTTTAGCAAGTTTCCACAAGCTTACATCATGCGAATTACGGCATCATACGATGGGAAACACGAATTAGACGCCACGTGGAAGCTAACACTTCAGCTTGAAGAGTTTTTTTTTCGTTCCTGGATTAGTATCGCATTTCGTTGTTAGGACAGTTATGAGAAGAATTTTGTTAGTAACACAAGTTCCTAGAAAGGTAATAAAATGTCCAAAAAGAGAAGACCAGGAAGCAATATCGCTTTAATGTTATCCCTCGTGTTTGTTTTTACATTCTCAAAAAAACGTGAGTCAGATTGATATGATTTTAGCGATACAGGTTCAAATGAGCAGTGACTTTAGAGATCCTGCCTCTGACCTCTCTCTTGTACTTTTAGACATGCACCCTTTACAAACAAAAGTTTGCAGATTTTTCATAAATGTTTGAAATATAATTACTTTTACAAGATATTTCACCTAATTCGCCCACTTGGGACGTTTCCAGAGCGGAAAATGCAAAAAAAGTAAAGAATCGATGAACACCTGCAAACATTTTTAGAGCCATGCAAAAAATATCTGAGTCAAATTGCAAAAAGTGGTTTGCATTCCTTCCATATGCATCCTAATGGGCAGTCAAACAACATTGTTTACAAGGTGCATCAAAGGAATGCAGGGAAAATTGAATGATAAACGTACTGTTAAGACTTGATTAAACATTTTTGACCGGTTTCCCGTTTCAGTGACCAGTTTTTTTTCATCATCTTCTTTCTTCTTCTTATTAAATGGCAATAGTATTTGAACTTTTTGTCTGGCATTCTAATGATCAGAGAGGATGTGATCAGTTTGGAGTTAAAAAGTTGTTGTTTTCCTTACACACACGCATCGCACACAAAATGTAGATAAACTTGATACATCAGTCTAATTGCCAAGATGAATTTGCATGAGTGTGACTCCGGTTTTGAATGCCGGGCATTTTCATGCCACACCGAAAAGGATGATGTCATAAGACAAAAGCAAGTAATTATGACGGTAAAGCAGTTTAGCTTGCAACAACACGCGTGAATTAATCGCTTCCATTCAGAACTATTTGACTGCCAACAGGAAAAAAATCAAGTTTTGTGATAATCTGGCTTGCACCTCAGTATGAAGCTGATTTGTTGACAGTTCCGCAATCCATTTCAATTCAATGTACGTTCATAAGAGAGTCAACAAGACATAAAAACAGTAAAACAGTTTGATTAGGCGATATCCTTAAAAAATGCACAAGTAAATACCCCAAGAACAAGTAATAAATACGAAATAGAGTAAAATACATTGTTTCGGAGCGTCATTCAACATTGCCCTGCACCACAAACGGATTACTATAATAACCTCCATTCAATAAAAGGTGTACTTATCAACATGTTATGAAATAGGAGTAGTTATGTAAACAAAAGTAATCAGGGATATAGGTCAACAATGTGAATGTTACAATGTAGTGGGTAATTCGAAATGGAAATTTATGCGTAGCGCAACAAGGTAATAATTATAACATTTTCTGGTGCATTTTCCCCGTACACAGTTACGATGCTGGAATGTGTACAAAAACTGGAACAGGTTTTTGTGGCTCCGCAGTATACTTTTGTATAGAATACATTCACAAGAGGTAGGAAGAAAATAATTTCTTTTGTTTGATGTTGGAACAGGTTATTTTTTCAGACAATAATGCAGCAATAATCGCTTTATCAATTTTAGCGAGCTACTTTGTTTCTGGGTACGCACATATGTAATAATAATTCCTCAGACGGTCTACCTACAACAATCTTTTTATGAGAATCGTCTTCCTATCTGAAAATGATTTCATCAATTATATATCTTTGACACCCATACCAAAAATAGCGCTCGCTAATCAATCATTGCGAAACAAAAAACGTGTATGGACGCCTGTGTGAATTTATTTTTCTAATCATGTAACACGGAAGAACTGAGGAATATTTTGCAGAAGCCAAAGACAAAAATAGCTTTGAAAACGTCTTTTTTTTATTACGCTTACAAGTATGTCGCACAAGTTGTCCGGATGAATGCAACGGGTTATAAGCTTCCATCTACATTTCAAGGGAACAGCTCGCAAAAAACTAAAATAACTGCGTTTTTGACCATTCTTTTCATGCCAAATGTACATTTCCTTTTCATTGGTAGAAACACATAATGCATATTTTTTTTATTTGAAAAGGTTCGACTAGAGGTTATCTTGAAGATCATTTCTTTAGCAAAATTCTTGGGATTCCAGAATCTAATGAAATATCTATTGGGCGTACGGAAACATTTAACAAATTTTCAAGCACACACTGTTCGTGTTTCTGCATCCAGCAGCCCACCCACATTTTAAATAATAGGCGTTGATTGACAAGTGAGCAACGCTATCATAACCATCAATAAGAAGTAAAGTCGTGTAAGAATAGGTGCGGTGTAAGTTCCTCCGCGTAAACTTGATACAATATCTTTGTAGAATGGAGTGTCTCGTCAATAAGTTCCTGAGAGACGATTAATTTAGGCAGACCCAGGTTTGTAATAATGTTTCCATTTTCATTGAGGAACCTACAAATATGTTTTGTATTGTTGTGTCTGCGATTTATAAACCTCATCCGGAACGATATCTCCTGAGGATGTCCTTGACATTGACTTTGATCAAATAGTATGAAGACAAGACACCGTGAAGAAAAACAATTGGAAGGTTAGTGTTGAGGTAGATAAAGCGCTCGTTTGGCTGTATATCCTCAGCTTCCTCGCAAAAATATATTGTTTCATGCTTTGCGAGTCTTTCTTCCCGTCCCATCCGCAAATCATTATAAAACGTCTCTCCCTTGACATTGGCCGTGCAATTTGAGCTTTCCGGTCTCCAGTGTTATTAGACCACTCCACCTACTCAAAGGAAATTTATATGAGAATTGTGAAGATCAAGGATACATGTATTTTATTTTGTTTAAAAAATGGTTGGCTATTTTTAAGTATTTTCGTGACGATTTCAACTCGCTCCGGAGTAGCTAATGAAATTGTCCCCCGCAGCCGGCAACCGATCAAACAACCAGTCATTACACCAAGAATTACTATTTTTCACCTGTCACGATGCTGCTTTTTTTCACGTCACGAGAAAAAATATTGTTGAATCTTTTTTGCAGCATTTTTTTCGTTTTTAGCTTGTCATATATTTAGCCGTCCGTTTTCGGACGCTTGGTATCGTAATGTTTTATTTTATGCAGCTTATCTTTGCAGATTACCGCAAAAAGGGGAATTTACTTTACCAAGACGTTCCCAAGTGACCGTTTTCACCCGACCTGTTCATTTCCATCCAGTCATCATTCTCAATCATACTGAGTACACAAGACAGTCAATATCGCAATCTGTTGTGAAAAGAAGGAATAACCATCAAGACTAGAAGGAATGTGATAAGTGAAATGATAGCCTGTCTTGGCTTGAATCTCAAAACTCATCCTTTCCTGTTTTAACATCCTGACAAAAACCTCTACTTAAGCACACACGACTTTACCCAAAAAAACCAGACATGCCTGCAGATTATGAAAATTGTACACTTTGATGGCGTGTCCAAAAAGGTTTCGATTACACGAGAACATGTTAAAAGTTATTGCTCGTAAGAAGAAATCCATTTTTTTAAACTGTTTAAAGCAAAAACTATCCTTCTGTCTGTCCGTCCTCTTGTGAATCTGTTTACACATATTTCTGCGCAACAATATAGCTTTGAAAACGTCTTCAGGTTTTTAACTTCTAATTAATTACCGAGAACTTATGCATTTAGTACACAAATTCAACCTTTAAAAAATTAGCAGATACATTTTCAAGCCCAAAAACTCGTCACAGTTTTACATTCATTACATTTTACAAACTCGTCGCAAGACATCATTCCACCTTTTTGTCATTTGACAACCTGTACCACTTTTATGTACCGTGTTAGCTCGGTTATTTATTGTTTTTCTATTACTTAAACATTTTGCGGATGAATAGGGCTGTTATATTCACCAACTCTGATGCTATCGGATCATCCTTGCACGTTTCAGGTTAAACGCATCATTGCTTTAATTTATTCAAATCTTTCACGAAATAAAAAAAAATAAAAAACCTGCTCTCTCCCTATGCTTCCTTTCAAGAAAAATATCCTCTCTCTTGAAACTGCTTTTCCCCCAAAACCATGTTTTATATATTTTCGCCATTCTTATTTCTTCCCCTTCTCCATCTTGAACCATAAATCGAGGCCGCCCTCAACACTTACATAACTTATTCGTATATTTCTTTTTTGTGGTCCTATCCCGATAAGCTCATCTTCTATCTACCCTCTCGATAGTTTGGCAAAATAAAATAGCAACCCCTATCGTCTCTCTCTCTCTCTCTCTCTCTCTTTATGGAAATTTTCTGCCGAACAAGTGCAATTTCATGTTTTTTTTCGCGTCATTTCATCCAAGTGATTCTTTGTTACAACATGTTTGACGGTTGCCTGTAGCTTACAAAACGAGCAGAATAATCATTAAATTAAATGGCCGTTTTACCAGTGCATAATTTTTTTTATGTTGTGAATCATCCGAGAAAAGGTGCGCCAATATATATATGGCTTTTCATGTCTTTTTATAATTTTTTTTTTGCAAAAAATAAAAGACTGCTCAAATGTCCACCCTCACATTTGTGCAAAGTTGACCCCTACGCGCAATTCTTCTCCAATAAGTTATACAATTACAGTGTCGTTCAAAACAGGTTTGTTAGCTCGTGGACATGGCTAGTATAGTTCGTAAAGGGATGCTGCTAAGAAACGACATTCTTGGCTAATCAGAAAGAGAAAACAAAGAGCGGTCAAAAGCCGGGACGACCGAAATGGAGTGAAACATTTTCAATGAAATGTTGTTATGTAAGGTTTTTTTCTTCGTAAGAAAGGTTTGTCGCTCAGCGAAGAATATAAAAAAACGACGATTATTTATGACTGTTTATTAAATATTTAGGGCCTGGAGGAACACGAAATGAGAGTTGGACGGAGGTCGCAATAAAAAAAATCTCAGGTGACAGGTATTCAGGTGGGGTTAGCTGGGCGAAAATTGACGGGGAAACTGCGGAACAAAACATTGAAGCAGGTATTTTTTTGCATGAACAAATTTTGCCACATGGCTTTTAAGGGAATTGAGGAATAAGGTAGGTGTTCGGTACAGTTCGATGAATATAAAACTTGTGAAGGTCAGCTTGGGGTCGGTGAAAGGGAAGACAATGCTACGTTATTCAGTTTTTTTTTGTAAAATAAAAAGAAGGAATTGATATTATTGTTCGGTGAAAGATTTTGTGTTTTATGTTTTTACAAAGATAAAACCTTTTTGGTAAGCTCCCGTGGGTGTTTTACTGTTTCATTAACTACAAAAACTATGAAATGACTAACAGGAAAGACAAGCCAAAAGCCATATTGTGAAAGTTGAGCAGGCGTAAGCTTTTTTCCTCTCAACCTTCTCAGCTCTATTTCCGTTTTACGCTAATAAATACTCTTAACCTTTTCTGACATTTTCCTGCGCGAAATAGTTAATTTTCCTTTCCTCTGATTTAAAAAAAGAGACATATTATCTGAAAATGTCCAGAGGTATCAAGAAATACGTTTTATAAAAATTTCCGCCAAAAAATTTTATGCAAAAAAAAAGCTTTGCAAACTTTATTCTTTTCCTTAGTCAACACGTTCCTTGTTTGCTCAGCATGCCAAAAAAACAAAAATGGCTTGATACTCCTGCTGACCATTTTGAAGGAACGGAACGTTATAAAAGACTTGTTTGGTCAACTCTAATTCCTGCTGGTTAGGGCTGTGAGGTGTTTGAGAATACCCTCAAAATATACTGATCCTCGTTTTTTTTGAGGGTGTCATCATCAGGACCGGTTTTATACTCGTAGAGAGTCAGTCTTCTCGGAACATGACATGGTGGAGCGAGACAATTTTATTTTGCGTAGGCTTGTCTTAAAAAATTGAGCGAGCCGCGAGGTTAAAACAGCTAGAAACATATCTTAGTTGCACAATAACTTATACATTTACCACTTCCAATTCCATTTTTTTCTATTATTCATTGTTTCCTGAGGGATCATTCATGCAGCAATGTTTTTTTAAATATCTTGGTCTGTTGTACGAGGTTCATTCAAAAAGGGTTAATCTTATTCATAGATAAATATTTTTGCACTGTATGAAAAGTACGAACGCTTACAATGAGAGTAGCTCCATATTTACTACTCTGTGCTGATTAAATTCATACACATGACAGGTTTTAATTTGTTTGTAGCAATAAGCACGGACATATGAACTGATACCATAAAGTCAATACTGAAAGCTTACGACTACTCAGGGTTTTCTAATAACTCATTTTTCTGTTGTTGGGCCAAAGAAATAGCCAAATCCATCCGGAACAAAGAAAAGGAGTTTTCGGTTAAGTTAATAATTTAGTAAAGAAAAAATGTATGACAGGATGAACGCCCGAATGCATACTTGTTTTAGTGCACACCTGGTAAGCTATGATGTCATATTTATCCACGGGTTTTCTTTATCTCCCCAACTGCAAACATGTTACCTATACAAAAGTTGTTTTACCGTTTTTTAATAAAAAATATACAACAAAATTATGTGTAGCAGAGTTTGGGTTTACAATGGTAAGGTTCAAATATTTACCACAGCCCTTACCAGTCATGTCTTCCAAAAAAAAGTTAGGCTTGGCGATTTGCAAATTTTTTTTTTTTTTTTTTTTTTTGATGTTTTATTTTTCGTTAAGTAAGGTTCATGACATGAAAAACAAGAAGGTTGGCTTGTGAAGAGCCAAAAGGAAGGCTTTTGATTTCCGAATAGTGAGCAGAGGTGGATAATGGGTTTGCAGAATATGGAAGTAGGAAAAAAAACACATATAAAGTGACAATGAACCGATAACACCGAAAATGGCGAGGAGCTGTGCAGAAAACTGGTACGCTTCATGAAAAAACGTATTGTGTGTAATCCATACTCCAAAAACAGACCAGGCATAGTAATTTATTAGTTTGGTTAGATTCAATCCACGTCACACTTTAAAGAGAAAAAAAACGTCGCCTACAGTGGTAGTTATGTTTTTGGGGGGTATTGTTCGTGTTGTCCGCTTAAAACATTCATCTTCATATGGATTTTATTTTCTCGTTCATTTTTAGTTTCAAGCCCGGATTAGATTAGCCTGTGGCCTAGGTCAATGGCCAATCTGGAGAAGGTGAAGATACAGCGACATCAAAAATAAATTCTTCACACTTCTCTAGACTCAAATCAATTATCTTGGTGAGAACAATGCAAATATTTATCAAGTGACCCTTTGGAAAAAAGGCGAGGCGAAGAAGAAACGACTCTCAATTCTCCATCGACATTCATAGCACAGCTCATGAATAANTGTGACCCTTTGGAAAAAAGGCGAGGCGAAGAAGAAACGACTCTCAATTCTCCATCGACATTCATAGCACAGCTCATGAATAAACCGTTTTTCTAATTATCTGCAACAACGGAAATGGCACCGCCATGCAAGGAAACATGAAAAAAAAACTTTGTTTGTAACGCTAAATTTGTGTATCATTTTCGATTAAAAAACAAAGGCTCAAGCGACAGTATGAAAAGAAAAATGTGAGGGAGATGTTTTTCCACGTTTTTATAGTCATCGTAACTCCTCTTCCCTTGGCTTCTTCTTTGGGTATGTTGAATTCCCTAAGGAGCCTATCCGGAAGTATGTATCGATCTCAAGAAAATTAGACCGGATGCTGTCGTTCAGGAAGGCTAGTAGAAGCATACATAATATACAAAATACAACATGCTAAAATACCAGCTAAAAATAACAGGCGTTGCCCACGCTTAAGTTTCGTGTTTGCAGTTGAAATAAAACAACACTCACGCCATTTCTCATTTTCTCCCTTTTTCCCATTTTGTGTCAGTCGACAAAGAGAGAGAGAGAGAGAGAGAGAGAGAGAAAGAAACTAAAAATGAATTGCGTTAATGTTGGCTTCATTTCCTCTTCAAGTTGAACTTTTTTGGTCACGCTGGACACAATGGAAGGAAACGCTCCTGCCAAGTAAAGAATCCCATTTTCTCTGGCATTATTACGCTCAGGTAAAAAAAGTACACACAGCAAGTTGGGCTTTGCCATAATGAGCTTTTTGGATAAGAAGTAGCTTTAAAAATAACCATTTGCAATTTTGGTAGCTCATGCATTTGAAAAAAAAGGTTACGATGAATAAAAGACAAGCCACGTAATATTTATATGGGGTTTATAATATGAAACAATGATATGTGTTGTACTACACATATTTGTATACAATTTTTCATACACAAACTTGTAATTGTCGCGATGAATCTAATAATTTATAAAAATGTTAGGTGTAATAATCGGAACAATGTTGTATGGCAATTTCCTGGGTTGTATTTTTTATTCATTTTCTTATTGTTTGCATAAGGCGTGTGGATTTTTGTTTGTTGATTTTTTACTCTCTCTCTCCAGCAAATATGTGAAATCACGGGAAGCATTTGATTTTTTTGCACCCAAAAATAGCACGTTATTTTGGTCCGGTTCCTGAATTACATTTTAAAAATAGCTGGATATTTATAAATTGATTGACTCCTTGCATGTCATAAGGTTATTGGGCTGAGAGAGCTCATGCAGTTCTACCGTGTTCGAAGTACACCCAGAGGTCACGGACAAAAAGAAAGAAGGGTTTGTCGATTCAAATCAATAGATGAAATGAAAAAGAATGCCATCGTCACTGTGCTATTTTTAAAAATGACAGATTTTCCTTTTCCGCTGATTAAAATTATTTCGCTCAAGGAACAGCCAAGTCACTTCCTTTCCTTGAACTACCGGAAATTCCTTGTGCACCGAACCGAATCCGTTTTCTTTGAGAAAACAAGTATGTATGGACTTAGCATATTTTTTATGCTCTTGTTGGAAACGCAAAAAGGTTCAGAATAAAATAATTTCGTGTTTTATTTGACTATTGTTACTAATTACGAGTTAACAGGAGTTTCAAAGAAAATGAGAATTTTCGAGGTACTAAATTTAAATTGTTCACATAACGTAGTAATCTGTACAAAGTTAACTGGTATAATATTTTTCGATTTTTGTAGCCACTTTAAATGTTTTCATCACAAAAAATAAAAATTACCGGTAACCGAGCAACACTGATTAAGCTAAATGTTGTCTACATGCCTAAATACGAGGAAAATAATATAAGGGTAACTTGAACACAAACAACTGAGGTAGCATAAGAGCATCATGTAGCGAAATCAATACTGTAAAGCAACTGAGATTATATCTAGATCTGGACGGATAGCGTAATGAAGTAAAAATAATGTTAACTCGACAAAATTTGTAACTGGTGTGGTGTTTTCAGTCTGTTTTTTTGGATGAGCCGTCACTGAGCCGGGTGCGTTTCTTGGACGTCATCTCCTTAATGTACTCATAGCTTTCTTGGTCCCGCCAGTTATAGTAGGAGTACGAGACGATAACCAGGAGATACAAGAAGCGATCCAAGCTGTAAATTACATAATGAGTAGGTAAAGTTTAATACGAGTAAAGAGTTGATTTGTTAAGTAACAATACTGTATTTTTGACTTGATAACATACGTCATAAGGTAACACAAGCAAATAATCAGCGTGATTGGGATGAATCCCAAGTGTCTCTGTTTACGGAGCATTGCCTTGAATTTGGATGACTTGCTACAAGTACCCTGGTTTGCGAGAACAACCTGCTGAAAATGAGATAACAGATTTGCTATTAGTTTTATACAATTTGGAGGGGCTTCAACAATGATCCGGTAAAGAGAGAAAAATTTATTACATGTTTTAGTATTTGGCAGAAGCGCAGCGTGGGAAAATAAGCACCAACAAACAAATGGTCACAAAAACCCCAATTGGCGAATTTAAAATGTATAGCAGAAGGTTTTAAAATTTAGCGAACCGTTGTAGCAAAATTTTCCCTAAATAATACTAAGAAACATGATTTGACTTACCTGGTTCAGTCCAACCAACTCTGGCATGTCTTGCATGAGTGTGGTTCCATACAAGGACATCCATGCGACGGCATGGAATAAGTTGACGATGGGCAGGTTGCGTAGGATATCTATCTTCCAGAGATGAATAGGAATAACGTTCCAGTAAACCTTGAGTATCTTAAAAAAGAGTACAAGAAACACATTTTCACCGCAGGAACCTCCATAAGAAATGATTTGATAGGATAAACTTAACTCACATGCAAGGCTATAGCAGTTGTTAGGGTGTACAGTGAACCGTTAATTTCCCACTCAACAAAGACTTTCTGGTGAATCCGAGTCCCGACGAGATTCCTCTCTGCCAGAAGAGAATGTTGTCCGACAAACATGGCAAATAAGAGCAAGTTGATCCCAACTTTCTTCAACACTGTTGTCAAAGAAGGACTACTTTCCGGATAGAGTAGAACCCAGTCTAAACAACCAAAAACAAAAGTTCCAGGGAGATTATTAGATCATGCAAAAACTAACGACCTGATTAACTTTAACTATATATAATAACAACATGTTTTAACTCACCAATTATATCAATCGACGACTCAACTTTCCCCCAGTCCCAGAGATACCATATTGCATGGTTCAAGAGAACGCAGAAGAGAACAGTGTAACACGACAAAACAAAACAAAGTTTCGAGCCATTTTGAATTCCACGTTCCTCCTCAAGATCCTCCTCCCTCATTCGCCGTGTTCTAGATGCCATGTCTCCACACTATTCTTCTAAACTCCACTCAAATAATATCAATCCTGTCGCTTATTAACTACTTCAATGAAAGTATGACAGTCATTTAATAGAATAAACTAATTAACAGACTCTCTTTCAATCGCTTACCAATACAAATTCCTGTGTCGATCAATGCTCTCCAGATTAACTAAAGAGATGTCAAACGCTTCGCGTCTAAAAAAGGTTAGTTGTGTCTGCAGATTTTAGTGCAAACAAACAAAACACGCTATCGATCTTGAACCTGTCAAAAAACCAAGCTTTGTCTTAAGAAAAGTTAGATAAGAAAACTCCAAGCTAACAACTAAGCTAAGAAGCAGAAATAAAAGCTATTTAGCTTGCGTTTCTATCTGCTGTTCTAGTTGGTACTTGGTTTTTGTATTTCGCACGCTTGTCGCAGGTAGCCCCGACAAAATGTAATAGAGTAATGCTTGGAGGCCTTGCAAGTCTTTCATAAACCGTTTGTTGCAATTTGTTCACGAGTTTTTTTGTTTGTTTTGCAACGGTTTTTTAACGAAAAAAAGAAACTGTTGACAACATTTATTTTGTCTGATTGTAATTTTTTGTTTTCAGGCTCGCCACCACGCCCATAACCAAGAGTTTTAGCATTTTTTTTATTTTACATATGAAATAATTTAGAGTACAGGTATTGGAAATTGAATGCAACTCTGACAAGTCAAGGTTGCACTCTCCCACAGCAGCAAATAAATTGACAATTTTTATGGACTAGAATGGACAGTAAAAATTTAATCATGATATGGTTTGTTTTCTCAACCAGCCATGTTGCCTCTAATTCTGGAAATAGAAAGATGTATTCATAGACGGAACTGAGATGTTTTGGAGTAGATGCATTGTTTTTACCCCTGTAGCTCTCTCCGGAAAAAAAACCCGAGGCGGAGCTTATATCTCCCGAACAACTGGAAACCGCAGCCAGGGAAAATAGGAAAAGCGTCAAAGTCGGGAGCTCAGATCCGAGAAAAAAACAAGAGAAGGGAATGGTCCGGAGTGTCATGTCATGGCCAAAGTGTAAAAAATGTACGAGTTTGCTTGAGAACTCAGAAAGGGTGACTCCCGACATTAAAAATACAAAAATTCGTCCAGAGATGTACACGCGTCTCAAATACTCATACTAATACAAAAATCTACCAAAAGTAGCTTCGCTTATCAAGTTCTAATTCCGAAATAGACGTTGATTGTTTGAGTTAAAGATTTTCATAAAATTTTGCAGTTGGTAAAATACATATTTGATAACATAGATCTCTTTGTACGTTTCTCTATTGTTTTCACGAGGAAATTTGTTGTGTAGATCCGTCTGAAACCCTTAGCTACACACAGAAAATAGTTTTGTGTGGTGATGATGATTTTCTGTTTTACGATGCACTTTGTTGTGCAATAGAGTGTAAATCGTTGTTGTGCTTCTATCATTCATGTGTGTAGCTGCAGCAGAAATAATAGCAGCCACACAAGAAAAAAAAATCAAAGTCCCGAAAAAGATCAATGCCTGCGTAGTACTCTTCTCTCTATCCCGAAATGATCCACTTTCAAGTACACAAAAAATAACAATAAAAAACTATCTCTCAATAAAGAAATACTCTCAGACAACTCGTCCACCACATCTGTTATAGAGAGTCATGTACATTGACAGCTTCAAGAGGAACCCAAACAAAATTGACAAGTTAGCGAAAAAAAGGATGATAATGTGTGGTCAACAGAGGCAGAAATGAGATCATAGAGCTAATGAGGAAACAAGTCACGAAAAGACTAAAGACTGAGTCATAATTCGCCTGTGTTCGTTCCGGTGAGATAATGACATTTTAATTGGTCACTGTGTGGGTGTGCACTAAGGAAATTTGTTCAACGTAATATAGTTTGGTGACTAGTCACGGTCCGAGTGTGTTGAAATTGAGAGACAAGTACATTTGTTTTATTTTTGCTGTTGCAACTCCTGAAGAAGGTTTTTATACTTAAGAAATGAGGAGGTTCAAGGCGTCAAAGTACAAAAACGCGGCGCCCAAGTTGAAAAAACACGAACCATGGGTACGGGACGTGATCGTTGGGAGCTACAACTGCTCAGGAAGCTTCATCAAGGCGTCTGCGGCCTTTGTTGCGTTCAATGTGCAAGCAACAGGGAGTCAGTTGGGGATTGTGTCTTTAGACCAGGAGGGAGTTTCAGGGACAACCCTCCCAGTTCTGAATGCTCATAGTGACCTGGTCACAGATTTTGAGTTCTCCCCTTTCGAGGATGGCCTCCTTGCCACAGGATCGGCCGATTCGACTGTCAAAATTTGGTCCTTCAACAAGGACACTGTTGACTTTTCAATGTTGAATCCAGAGCTAGTCATGAGCTCGAAGCACAGGCGAGTAGAGACGGTGACCTTTAGTCCCACGGCAGAATATCTTGTCAGTTTCTCGGCACAAAACACAATTCAGTTTTGGGACATCTTGTACGGGAAAGAACTGCTTAATGGTAAGTCGTCATGAGCTAAAATGCTTGATATGATAACCCTAAAAATTGCTAATTCAGCTATTCTTTTGTTCGGAAAAATTTGTAGATACCGATTTGCATGGAGACACAATCATGTCCATGTCATGGAACAAGTCAGGAGGTTTACTCTCAACGTGTGCAAAAGACAAACAAGTCAGAATAATTGATCCTCGGGCTAATGTGGTCACCTCGCAGACGACCGGGCATGAGAATGGAAAGGACTCGAGGGTCGTGTGGCTCGGGGATTCAAATTTTCTCATAACAACCGGATTCGACTCGGTATGTTACACCAAATTTGATGAAAATCGAGGTTTGATACTAGATTTAGACCGAAACCTAACAGATTTTTTGCTCTGTTTATTTTTAGAGTCGAATGCGACAGTTGTTTGTTTGGGATACTCGTGGGTTCGAGAAACCGGTCAAGTCGTTTAGCTTTGGAAGCTCAACGGGAATCTTGATGCCGTTGCATGACCCCGATACCAACATGATATTTTTGGCTGCCAGAGGCGACTCGTCTATTGGCTACTATGAATTTTCCGAAAGTGAGGATTTCCTTATGGAAGGTTACCGCTACAACGGTGACCAAACGAAAGGTGCATGTTTGTTGCCAAAGCGTGCCCTTAAAGTGATGGACACGGAAGTGAATAGAATTCTCCAACTTACCGCCAATTCTGTGGTTCCGATTCCCTTCCATGTTCCACGAAAGTCGTACATTGATTTCCATCAAGATTTGTACCCTGACACGCCAAGTACGAACACTACAGGAAGTGCATCAGTGTGGATGGACGGCTTTACTGGAACTGTTCAAAAAATTTCTCTTAATCCCAAAGTCAACGGGGGAAATTTGCGAGTCTTTAAAGAGTCCCTGGCCGAACGGAAGACAAAAGAGGAACAGAAAATCTCTAAAGTAATGGAGCCACCCGAAAGTGAAAAGTACAGAAAAGCTGTGCCAGAGCCGCGACCAAGAAAGAAAAGTGTATCTTCAGGATCATCCTCTTCAGATGAAATTGGAGAAAATCCCCCAAGCGGCAAATTCTTCCCTGTTCCCAAACCCCGCGTGTCTAGCGTAAGTCGTTTAGAAAGTAAATTATTTTTTATTCCAATGGGCATATTTTAATAATTACGAGTCTGGATTTTCGTTACAGAATGCTGCGACATCGGTTTTACGCACGCCAAGCTCCTTTATTTCCTCTCGAATGCCAGCAGAGTTCACTCAACGTCACAGCGTTTCCAAGGAGTTCGACCTCTCCAGTAGCTCCACAGAAGAAAAACGTAATGGCACAAGTGAGTCCAACAACTCAAACGACAACGAAACTGAAGTGTACGGCAACAATAATGAGCAAGCGTCTCTGAGCTCCCATGAGTCAAACGATAACGAAACCAACGGGAAAGATTTGGGCTCGACGAACGGTAACGATACAGACGAGCCTACATCTCAACTGTCAACGCTTGACAGACGCAAAATGTTTGAGCACCGGGGAGACGGGGACAAGTCTGGAAACGACACAAACGGGGAGAGCTTTGAAGATAGAAAGCCGAAAATGTCGGTGGCAGAGAGGCTGAAAATGTTCCAACAAAATTCTGCCGGTGGGGACGATGAAAACAATTCTAGTCAGACAAACAGTCACCCTAAACTAACGTCAATGAGTAGCGAAGACTCGTCCAGTGGTCATGATGAAGCTACGGATGCTTCCAAGGAGACCCCTGTTCTAAAGCCAGAGCGTAAAGTCACTCCACCAAAACAAGAACCTGTTGTGGTTCGAAAACCAGAACCAGTTCAGGTTCCTCCTTCTACCAAGCCTGCCCTGTCGAACAAACGAATCGACACCGTATTTGGACAGGTTTCCAAGTACAGGAACTACAAAGCTGCCCCACTGCATAAGAAAATGCACTTGGAAAACTTACGAAACATAAGCACAACATGTCCTGGGGAGAGTGAGCTGATTCAAGCGAATCCGGAGAGAGTTGCAGTACCCTTAAATACTCCAGGGGGAAAGGTAGCCATCTTTGAGGTGAGTAAACCTGGGCGGCAACCAGATGGTGTTATTCCAGCCTTGGTCCATGGCAACAAAGTGATGGACTTCATGTGGGACCCGTTCAACAATAGTCGTCTTGCTGTTGGCGACGACTCTGGGAAATTGTGGCTTTGGATTATTCCCACAGGGGGCTTGAAAGAACAAACCAATGAGGCAGAGTTCACCATGGCTGTCCATGCTGAAAAAATTTACTTTGTGAGGTTCCATCCTCTCGCAGAAAACGTTTTGGCAACAGGCTCCTACGATTTGACGATAAGAATCTGGAACTTGAATAGCCGCGAGGATATATCGCTCATTCGATGCTTTGACCAAATTCAAATGTTCTGTTTTGCATGGAGTCCCTGTGGCCAGTACTTCGCAACAGCGGCCAAGGACGGAAAGTTGAGGGTATACGACCCTAGAACTGATCAAGAGCCTATCGCAATTGGTCAAGGCCCTGCAGGTGTTCGAGGAGGTAGAGTTACCTGGGTTTTGGACGGCAAATTTTTAATTGTAGCAGGATTCGATAGATCTTCTGAGAGACAACTTCACATGTACAATGCAGCAGATTTGAGCAAAGTAACGACGGTTTCCATGGACGTTTCTCCAGCAATTCTCGTTCCATTTTATGATGAAGACAGCTCGGTTTTATTTTTGAGTGGACGGGTATGAGCAGTTCAAACGAAAAATTGTTACCTTATTTTGTTTCAAACAGATTTCCTTATCCAATATGAATATGCTACTTACAATATAGGGTGATAGTACGATTTTTGCGTATGACGTTATTGAATCGCCGCCGTACTTGTTGCCGTTGAGCCCTCACCGTTGTGCAGGCGCTCACCAGGGAATCTCGTTTTTGAAGAAAAACGCATGCGAAGTTCAAAATGTTGAATTTGCCAAGGCATATCGTCTTACAGAAGTTGTCATCGAGCCGTGGTCGTTTACTGTTCCTCGTGTGAAGGTTTGTTAGTAAATGTCTTATATGACATCCGCCCCATGTCTACGTCCTCAGAGCTTGACCTGATTTTTTTATTATGTTCGTTGACAGAGCGAGTATTTCCAAGATGACTTGTTTCCCCCCACAAAGGTGTTGTGGGAGCCTACCATGACAGCTGAAGAGTGGGCCAGTGGTAGCAACGTTTGTGCCAAACGAATAAGCTTGAAACCGGCGTATATGCGTTCCCGTGAGTATATCTTGCTCTGTCCTGAGTATGAATGTTTCGTTCTGTGTTTTCAATTACACTTCTTTCACGGTTTTTCTGTGTAGTTATGGAGATGTCAGGACATAGAGACAGCTCTGAGAACGGAGTCAAAGCAACGAACGGAAAACCGGCACCTGTGTCACAACCTCTCATTTCTTCGGTTCCAGTCGTCCACCCTTTGACTACAAATGGAGCAAAGAAACAGCAAGAAAAGGTACTGAATTCCTGAAAGAAATAAAAACTAAGATAAACAATTCGTCTACATGTCCATCTTTTTTAAAAATGATTTTAGCTTGAGCAAGCCATTAAGAACAAACTCCCTTTGAATCTCCAACTGGAGCAGGACAACATGGAAGGCGTTGACGAAGAGGAATGGGTAAATGAATAATGAAATGAAAAGAACAACCGAAAAACTTAATTTTTATTTTTTGTTATCATTTCTTTTATTTGTCTTTTGTCGGTTTTATAGGACGAATAAGGGTCCTTTTGCGAGATTTCTGTTTCAAGCATAATTTCGTTATTATTTTCATCGCCGTTATTCAAAACTTTACGTATTTTTACCGTTAAAATTAATGCTATCAAGTCTCGTCAAAAGTTATGTTTTAGTGTTTTCTTTATTACGTACCGATCCGTCAAAAAAAATATTATGTATGCAAATTTTAAACTAATGTAAATATCATGTGCAACGATCTCTGCAACCAAAATTGGACCACAACCAACCTACAAAAAACAATGCAAGGTTTTTCCCCTTCTATTCACAAGTATTCCATTCTAAGGTATATTTCCAGTCAGAAATATACAGATTGTTTTTAGCAAGTATTTTATGAAAAAAATGTAATCAATACTGTACCAATTTTATTACATTGCAACGCCAAGTATTTCACTCGTTTTTTTGTTCACTTTAGCTATAAATACGATACAATAATCTAAAAATTGCATGCATGTAAATAAATTGCAACCTGTGTGGTGGAGCTTGTTCCCAAGTTACTTTCCAGAAATTGCAGCGTTCCTACAAATTTCAACAGGAAAAACACATTACTGGAGAGTACATAGTACAATTATTATTTATTCAAATACAAAATGAAAGAGTAAAAATACTTTTTGTATGGAATGTAAGATTGACTCGGATGGGCCTTCAACTACTTTTTATGTCTGCTTTTGAAAATAAGACTGTTTACGACTCTTTTTTAAATACTGAGATTAGATGGTAGATAATATTTTAATTACTCGAAACTTTTAAACCAAAAACACATGATGAAACAACCAAATTGCCAGTTATTGATATTTTACAATTTTTTTGAGTACGTAAAGTTCTTATTTATAAAAATTAATGTAACTTTGCTGTTTAAAAGTCTGATATTGATTTCCAAGTTGAGGAACAAAAAAATAACGTTTTACATTTTTGTAATAATATTATTCTAAAGTACAAGGAAACTTCCAAATTTTCATTTGTCATTTTGATTGTGTGAATGCAACGAAAGCTTGAAATTATGCGACTCTGTCAACAAATACAATGCAAACTTATGTTTCGGCAAACATTTACAAAAAATATAAATACTTTATAGCTTCATATTTAGGGCTTAAAAACCAAGCGTGTTTTACATCTGAATAAAAAACAAAAAAAAAAGTTGAAATAAAAGTTAATTTTACAATGATTTAAAAGCAAAAAAATAACAAACCCTAATCCTCATCACTATTAAATGATTGTGCGTATTGAAATCATTTTTTAAATGAAATTTGTAATCAAGTTTTCAAAATTCATTTTGCGATGAAGACTTTAATGGAAAGCATCATCTTCATCATCATCACCGTTCAGTTTGGTATGTTAAGTTTTGCGTGCCGCTGTTGAGTGTAGTCCAACCAGAACTCCCATCATGCGACTGCGTACGATGTACATTTGTGTTGCAGAGTATCTCTTTTCTTCTCTTTCTGCAACCATGTTGGCACATTTTCATCCCTGCTACGAGTAGTGACCACACTCATCTGTTTTCAAACTACATCTCACCAACTTCCATCGAGAAATTTGTAAAAGGTAAAATTTTAAATTTTTGGGTAGTTAGTTTTTAAGTAAATTATTTGTAAAATGTTTTTGGTGGGAATTTAGTTTAATTGGGAGAAATGGCTACTCCTGCGGCATTACCGGAACCCATGAGGGTGTCCCCGTTAATTCGGGTAAGTTGTATTTGGAGACTAGCATGAAATTTTGCGAGAGAATTTGTTGAAAAAATGATGAAGTGAAATTGATGATTGTGTTTGTTGAATAGGTGGGTCGTTATACGATGCTGACTTTGGGAATCTTTTACGGAATGTCGAGATACCGATCCTTGACCAAGAAGGAAGCAAAATTAAGGGAAATTGAAGCAGCGGAGAGACCTGCAAAGGAAGCAGCACGTGCTGCGGAAAAAGCCCGTCTAAACAGAGGTAAGTCATTGTTGAACTCGTCAGGTTATCATTTTTATTAGTTGTCTGGATGGTTGGTAAACTGCCTGTGCTTGGATTTTTCAGAGGAGATGTTATACTTAGCTAAAGAAACTGGAACTCCAGTGCCCCCAAACTTTTAGATGTCTTTACTGGAATGTAGTGTACTAGTGGCATCATCAACAATTAAAAAATGTTCAATTTTTTCTCAGTCAGCAAGAAAAATGGTTTAAATTGTGTGAAACAGTGAATCATGTAGATATTCAACCAAGAGTTAAATAAATTTCCTTTTGTTTAGCGGAAAAAACAACAATCCGGCTACTTTAATCAATAATGTGAAGAAAAACTTTTATTGCATTTCTTTTCTTATGATAGTGTTTACAATGTTTGATAAACTGAATAAAAGTTAGGGTTAGACGGGCGGCGGCTTTTTATTTGGATTTGCACCAGTCGTAAGCGTTCTGGAACATTTTGAGCCATGGCGAGACTTTTTGCATTTTGGGAGCAATGTTGTGAGGAATCCAGGGCCATTGCCAAGGAAGAACACATCTCTCTGGGTGGGGCATCATGGCCAAATGTCTACCATCTTGAGAGCAAATTCCAGCGACGCCGTCTGTAACACAAAGAAAAATCATAATAACTCAACCTAATTGGTATCCCTCTCTAGTTTTAAATACAATCAAGGAAAACTTACATTTACTGCCGTTAGGATTCATAGGGTACTCCTCGGTCACCTTCATGGAATCGTCTACATACCGGATCGCTATACAGTTTTGTCTCTCGAGGTGGCTAAACACGGATGGGCTTTTGTAATTGAAGCGACCTTCTCCATGTGCAATCCAAACGCCCAACACGCTACCCTCCATATCCTTTAACATAATGGATGGGGACTTGTCAATGCGAACGGTTGGGAATCTACTTTCATATCGCTCGGACAAATTATGATCCAAAAATACGTCAGGGACAGGTGGAATACCGCCCTCCTCTTCTTCCATTTCAGTGGACAAGCCAATCCATTGCAACAAGCCGAGTAGCTGACAGCCGTTGCAAACGCCAAAGCTGAAGGTGTCTTTGCGTGCTCTGAACTGCTGAAGCTGTTGTTTGACGTCATGGTCGAAAAGTAAGCTTCCAGCCCATCCCTTGGCAGAGCCAAGAACATCAGCGTAGCTAAAGCCCCCTGGGAAAATTATACCTCGGAAGCGGTCAAGGGTAACTCGACGATTGACGATGTCTTCCATGGTAACGTCCCACACTGAAAAACCTACCATATGTAAGGAAGCTACCATTTCTCTATCGCCATTGGTGCCTTCCTCACGTATTACAGCGACAACAGGAGCATTCAACGGGGGGTTCAAGGAAATTGGGATCTTATCGGCGTTAAAAGCTAAATAGTATTCAGGGCCTTTGCGCTTTAGGAGTGATTGGTGTTCTTGTAGAACGCAGACAGTGCTAGCCTGACGTTTTTCTAATTGAAAGCTTGTTTCCTCCCAAACTTGGAACAGAGTGCCAGTCGTAGATTCCACCATGGTTTCTCCATTCACGGCAATTTCAATCTTTGAGTCCGGACCACAACCACTCGAAACTCCAATGGGGTAAACTAAGACATTCGCTTTCTTGAACTCGGAAAGGACCTTTTCAATAGAGGAACTGGATACCTCCAAAACCCAGCCGACTTCCTCAGAAAAGAGGACTTCCAGAGGACAGCTGGAGTCACGATGAACTATGTCGACCTTCAATCCAGATACTCCTCCAAAAGCCATTTCTAGCAAGCATGTGACGACACCGCCATCACTGACGTCATGACCAGCCAAAATCTGTCCGTTTGCAATTAAATTTTGGGTTGCTTGGAAGGCACGAACGAGAAGTTCAGCGTCATCTAGATCCGCGACGGAGTTACCTAGTTGTTTGAACACTTGGGCAAGAGCAGTTCCTCCCAGTCGACTTTTACCCCCGGAAAGGTCCACAAAAACAAGCAGGCCTTCTTGGCCAGTTCGTGGGGCTTTAAGATCTGGGGTAACTACCTTACGAATATCCGGACACGGGGCATACGTAGACACAACTAAGGTACCAGGAGCTTTTACCGTGTCTCTACCAACTCGAGCTGCCATTGATAGTGAGTCCTTTCCCCCGTCGACAGCAATTCCCAGTTGTATCATTACTTGGCACATGGCTTCACAAGCGTCCAGCAAGGCTGCCCCTTCTCCTGGAAGCTTTGCAGCCCACATCCAATTTCCACTGCATTTAACATCTCGAATGTCGGAAATTGCAGCAAATACCAAATTTGACATGGCCTCGGCCACTGTCATACGGGCTCCAGCAGCGGGAGAAATAAGACCTTTGATTGGTTGCTCTCCGATCGAAGTCGCCGATCCTTTCTGTAAAATTAAAATTAAAGTTTCCTTAAAAACTTTCAAACAAAAAAATCTAAATTAAGCTAAATTTCTGACTTTATTACCGTATCAAAATAGGAAAGTGCAATGACAGCCACATCCGCCAATGGAGTATGAAGCGGCCCAACACACTGTTGTTGTGCAACAAGCCCTGTTACAGATCTGTCAACTTTGTTTGTCAAAAACCGCTTGCTCGCGACTGAGGGTAGTCTCAAAACTCGGTTCAAAGCTTCTGAGACCTTCA
>VICI01001375.1:0-23093 GCA_019593645.1 Akabosia matsudoensis
TGGTTGCAAATAGCCCCGCGTGTGGCTACTTTCCTTCTTAAGGTTCAATTTTCTAAAGAACCGTATGCTTTTTAACACTTTTGTAGATATCCGTAAAATGCAATTTTTTACGGCAGTAGTGTGGTTTCAAAAACGTGTGATATTTACTTTGAAAGTACCCATGACATTAATAGTACAGAAATAGGGTCTGCAAAACGCGTTGAAAACGACAAATTCTTTGAAGGTTTTCGGTTGAATCTGAAAAAGATTCTGGACAATTCTAGTTGCATTCACTTAATTGGAAAATAAATACAAGTAAAATTATTGATTAACTGAAGGATTTCAGTAGGTCAAACGGTTTCATCCTTATAAAATAGTATTATGTAAATTTTCATTCAATGTGAAGACATTTCTTTTTTTAATGCAGATATATTTTCAGCAAAGTAGGAATTGCGTTCTTCTTCTCCTGAACTAAATCGGAGACGGGTTTCCCCATCCAGTTTCCAAACTAAATCATTTTGAATTGAGGGAAAAATGTTATAAAAGTAGAGAACTACACTCAAATGAGATATAAAATGGAAATTCTGAATACAGGCTTGTCTCTGGATTTTCAAGTTCGATTCTCCGTTCAAAAGCATTTTGAACTATGTCACAATTTGGACAATATGCTTTACTTCACAGTTTTGATGAGGGTAAAGCTCCAGAAAATTCCTTGTAGAATATTTGGAGAGAAGTAGCTCATATCACCTTTCGAAACTTCTAAGAGGAAAGTTGTTTTGTTACATTATCGGATCTCTGGAAGTTTCTTTGTTAATTTGGTGGTATTCAACTTCTGAGATACACTTACGTAATACTCGAAATTGACGAAATGTATCACCACCCGAGAAAATTCGCAGAACAGTATCTAGTACACTATTCTAAAATCGTGTCACAGCAACAGAAGTACTTGCTTACACTGTGTTAGTAAGCAACCTGTAAACTTTGGAAAGGGATGAGTAGGTAGCTATGGCAGGTACATAGCTACCTGGTTAAGCGGAAGTGAGGGTACATACTGGTACTGATTTAAAAATAGTTTTTTCGTTCGTGGTCCTTTGTCACTAAAATCATGAAAATACTTTCCAGCTAGAATATTGTTTCTCCACCTAAAGTACACATATGAACCCTCCTTACTAAAGTTCTGATTATTATAATTAAATTGAGGAATTTAGTCACATCCATTGCAGTATCATAGACAAAACCGATCATTTTGAATCGTGTAGGAGTAATGTAGTCGGATAAAAATCATTTTCCGCGTATCTCCTTTCCAATATTCTGCAAAATCTGTTCTACCACCCCAATTATATTAGGTATACATGCAGGTATTTAATGTTGAGGCAAGCATTACTCAGTATAGTGTACCGCTTGAATCAAAGGTTCAAGAAAATAATAAAATAATTATGAGCCCATCATAAAATTGAACTATTTGTGCAAGCATGTACTTTATTCTATAGATAGCACAATTCATTCGTGGCGATATTTTCTTGAAACAATTTCATTGGTCTAGAGACTTGATGGGGTACGTTTTTGTGTCCACTGCTGGCTAAATTGGTTATCAGTGGCGCACATTGTATAGGTAAACAACTTCGTAACAAGTAGAAACGAGTTTATTTGGTACATCGTAACATTACAATGTCTGACTGCTATTATGATGACGCACGGAACTTGGATCCTTTTCATGCTACATTGTATTCAAACAGTCTTAGCAGTTATCATCTTGAGGCTACTTGGATGTTGGTAGCTCTAAGCTATCATTAGTTTTTAGCAACATCAACGGAACGTAACACATAGTTACACCTTTGCCTACACATAGTCACTGTACGATTATGTGAGGAATTCAAGACGTTGTCAGGATTTCATTAGAGCGAATGGTTGAAGGTCGACAGATAAGTATCCGCGATTTGAGAAGTATTCATTCTCATGCAGAATATTTGTGAATTGTAAGAAGGTATTGTTGTGAGATGCTTTCTTGAGTTGGAGTACTATCAGTTGGAGTACTATCTTGAGTTGGAGTTGCATGAGACGAGATATTTATAGTGTATGAGATAAATAATTAATTAAAATACAATACATGTTATACATACCCTCTAAGCTTTTTTGCGTAGTGACCGTGTAAAGGTGATCGGGTACAAACACGGTATTGGCAAATAAGACGCAATATACATACTAATCAAGTTGCCTGATTTCTATGAAGATTGTTATCAAGTGACAATTTGCCTAGGTAGAACTACAAATTTGTGATTTAGGTTTGAGGCAGCTGTTTTTTCAAGTTTAAAGCATCTTGCCTGAATCAGTAAGATATCCACTGGTTATAATAGTATAGCTCTAAAATTTACTCAAAACCTTTTTTGCGTGATGGGATTTGTTTCTTCACTATATGCATATTTTATGCTACTCCGTTTTCTCGCAAATAAGAAGAATAAGCCGGCAATTTTTATACTCTATAGTACAAAAGAAATAATTCATAACGATTATTATTACCAATCTGTATCTCCTTAAAAACCCATACAAAGACGCAAAATATTCTTCATATGTCGACATGAAACGCTGTACTCACAAATTCATTATCGTTTGTAGGCACAGCTGCTATGTATCTTCAAAATAAGAAGTAATCATAAAAAGTGAAGAGGTTATTGGGGAGAAACGAGTATGCGTGCCCAGCTCTTATAGCCCCCATCCAAGTCAACGCGTACCCTATAACATTTTTTGTTCGTTTTTTTGTGAAGCCTGAATCTGTTACATAGCTTCTTCGCCTTTCAAAACTGTTGTCGTTAGTATGTGCGGGTTATTGAGGAGAAACGAGTTTGAAGCTCTCGTAAAATAATGTACTATTGTATTTCGTTACAGTGTTCCTTCCGAAGTTACATTAGGTAGAGATGCATGCACAAAAAGCTGTACCATATTATTTTGCGTCTTGCACTACCAGTGACAACTGATAATTTACACAAGTCCGCCCTATGGCGATGCAAATTTTTACACGAAATCGCCTATTTTGATTTTCTTTCGATTTCATAAACAAATATGAGAAAATAGTTTTTTTTCCTAGTTTCTAGTAGCTATTTGTGTGTCCGTAGTTGTACAATAGATTTTCTCCAACAGAAAGTTGTGAGATGTGCTCTGGGTTTTGCTCACCTCGGTTTACAGTAGTTCAAATTTACTTTCTAAAATATGACACTACGCAAAAATCAAATCTAATCAAGTATTGATCCCTATTGGATATAAAATGGTTGAAGATATCTATCCATAAATAAAGAACAACCGATTCTTTCAAATTCAAAGCTTGTTTTGAAGACAGGTTCAGCTGAAGTCAGATGTAAATGTGATACACGTGTAAGCAATTAAACGGCACTAGGTATTCGACAATTTCATGATCTAGCTTATGAAATGAAAACGGTGACCGTACCGTGTGTAGCTGGTTTCTAGATTTGAAAAAATAGACGATTCTTCACGAAGGTAGTTTTTATTGACCGTACATTTTATTCACGAAAACTGGTTGCTTTATGAATTAAAGCGGTTTTTGAATGGTGTCAGAAATAGGCATATGTGGACCCGAAACACGTAAAAAAATGCCACGTGTAGGTCGACAACCTCATCTGCAAAATAGCCAAAGCTTGTCAGATGCAACGACCAGTGAAAATATGTTGAATCTTGGGATAGCGCTGTGTTAGAGATAAGTATTGTTAGCATGAAACTATTTCTAGTTTAGTCTTGAATGCTTGGGATGAGGATGTTATTGGGATTTAAAACGCATATATGCCATGTACCATTTTAAATTACAGCGTTGCTGATTGCTTGCTCTACACACAATACATAATATGTACACCTTTTGAAAAGATGTGGGCAACATTTTGATGATCTAGCCGTAAAGAATGCTAGTGCTGTGTAACACAAGAGCAATATAACAGGGATAAAGCATAGAATAAGAAGAATATCTTACTCTAAGGGATAAAGTGAATGTATCAGTATTCAGTATGTATGAATTCCACTCTCTATGCCATTTTCAAATTCGAGAAAATAAAATAAAATAAGTAAATGACTACCCATAACAAAAATCCTATGAAAGCATTTTCAAATGTCTGTGGCAACTGGAACTCCTCAATTCTCCGTTCAAGTTCCGGCTNACTCTCTATGCCATTTTCAAATTCGAGAAAATAAAATAAAATAAGTAAATGACTACCCATAACAAAAATCCTATGAAAGCATTTTCAAATGTCTGTGGCAACTGGAACTCCTCAATTCTCCGTTCAAGTTCCGGCTATAACAAACCTGTTGCATATCAATATAAATATAAATCAAGATAAATATATCAGTATTTGAAAAAAATCGTATGTAAAATGTTTAAATGATTAAACTTGTATTTGTAATCTTCTTCTTTTCTTGACAATCGCTTGAAGATGACTAAGTCCTTGATGTAATAATCCGCTCTTGGAAACCATAAAAGACTATATCAACAAGACCACACAAAATCTTAGAAGCAAAAACAACTAGGTAAAAAGTTCACTCGAAAACTCGTATCTGTGATTCCGTAAAAATCACACTCAAAATGTTTTACGTACACGGGATTATATTTCGGCCCTACATACGTACATGAATAGATTGGAAATTGAAATAACTTTAAAATTTTTGTAATTATTAATTGATGTTTTATGCATTGCGGACGAATTCATCTAAAATTTCGTATATGTCAGTTGTTTTGAGACTGAGCGACGAAAATATCTCTTACGAAAGCAAAAATGTTTGTCCGTCTTGTTCCACTGTAGCTTTCCTCACTTTGGTCGCAGTGAGTTACACGTACACCATTTACTATGAGAACAGGTCTTCCAGCTCTTTTTTTTAGCTAACCAGAGCCGAAATAGCTATTATTCAACGGTTTATTCAATGAAACTTTCAACCTTGAACACATTGGGATAGGCCAGGTTTTGTATGTAATATCATGGAACATTGTCTTTTACAATTCGGGGCATCCAAGCCATATAACCATACAATGTCATCAATCAGCATACAGCCATCAATCTTGCCTCCTTCTTTGTTAAAGAGAAAGAGTATAATTTGATGGATAGTTGCTAGGAGGAAAAGTATTACCATTTTGGCAGTGGAAAAACGGAGAATTTTCTGTCGCAAGTTAGTATTGGAAAGAGAGTGAGCGTGGGTAAATTAACTCAATATCCTAGTCACGTTTTTCGCAACTCTGGTACTATCTAAAAATCATCTATCGTGGTTCCCGACTTCCGTTCGTTAAGTAAAGCGAACATAACATCAAGCTACAACTTACGAAACGAGGGCGAAAATATTATACTTACTTGGGTAAATGAAATTTTAAATTATGTATGGGGCCGAGTTTGAATACAGAAGCGTAACAAAGAGTGGTTGCGAGCGAATACATTTTTGAACTTTTATGTACCACGTACTGACTAGGAGAAGTACGGGATAGAACTCTACTTGCACGCTCGGTTCCAATGTTCTCTTCAAGGTCTTTCTGTCATAGGCCTTGAGGTTGGTCAGGAACGGAAAAGAACGGTATAGTTTTCGCATTATCTATCATCGAGTTGCGCACATAAGAGAACATGGACAATCAACGTGATCAAACTTGCAGAGGAGTATTCCAAATGTATTATTTCTTTGCTGAAGTATAGTTTCATATACAGTAGTGTACGCATATGTTTCATTGCTAAAGAGTATCCTATCCAGACCTAGAAAGCCTTCTGTAATGGTACATGTAGATAGAAAATAGGGGGAATCCTGGTCCGAAACGGTATTACACCTATATTATGGACAAACTCACATTGAGCAAAAACTGAGAGAATCATCACTATCATCATGTACACTTCCATCGTTTACGTAACGCCAAAGGAATTATGGCCTTGGGAAAAAATGTAGGACAATGAAGTTTTCTTGTCTTCCTCCTTTCTCTCCGAATACGTATAGTGTATGAGGTAGAGCTCAAAGCACTTTAAAGAAACGAGAGTTTAGAAGGAAGCATCGCAGTTCACGGTAACGGTGGAACTTTGCTAGAAGTTAGGATTTGATAAAGCGAGTGCGCAACCGTGAGTATAACTCAATATAACTTAGCAGGGAAAGATTCCTGGAATTTCACTTGTATACGTATGCACTCAATGCATTCAAAAGGATTATTCGTGCATGGGTAGGTAGTAGTAGTATTAGGGTAGGTCAGGATTGGATGGCTATTATGTGTACAGGCAAGAACGTGCTCACGTTTTTCTCCTTCGCTTCAAATCCTTCTTGTCATTTTGCAGCAAGCTTGGCGCATAGTGGAGCCAATTTTCCTAAAAGCTTATGTGAAATGACACTTCAAGGATGTTGATTGTACCAAGATAAAATCCAAATAGGATAGCTTTTATTATATTACACAAACGAAGCTTTCACCTCTAGAAATCCTAACTTCAGATGTGAACTATCATTTTAATGTTCTCTTTCTCAAAATTTTGTTTTTCCAGTCGACAGTTGAGGAGATTCCAGGTATAAAATGTTCACGCACTAGTTTTTTTATACACATACTTAAATAAATCTAAATCAAAAACAAATATGCAGCAGTATAGGTTGTCGCATTTAATAAGTCTTCCAAGGTTACCATTGACAATTTATATCGATAATGAGGAAAAGGCCCATGACATTAGCCAAGGGTAAACAATCTTTTTTCGTAAGACTAGCAAAAAGCCTCGCGAAATTGAGTTTCCACGGTTCCAACTTGTAGGATTAGATTTTCATTTGGAAATCTTCCCTCCGACCTCGATTCTTGGATTTCGTTAAAAAGGTAGATATTGTTTGTTTTTGTTAACAAATACGAAACTTTCAGCATTTACTTTTTTTAATCCTTCCCTTGGCTTAAATGTCTACTCGAGAAATACGATAACGTCTCTGATACAGGAATTTTCGTATTCACTGTTGAAGTCTACACGATGTTAGGAAAGTACATAACTTGATTTTGTTTCTTATTAACTTCCGATTCAATAATGATTACCAAACTATGCAGGGAATTATGGGAAGGTACTGTAAAGAACATATTCCACATGTCCAATAATGTTCCTATTCTGAGTACACATCGTACAGATCAACGTCAACTTGATGATTTCCATGGGAAAATTAGTCAGCCATGGGTTTCCAACTAAACCAGCTCCAAGTTAGGACCTACATAGGTAATGCCTACACGCTAATGTACTCTAATTTGGCCTACTTAGATAAGAGAAAGTGGATACGCTATGTTTGTTAAAATAAACCTTTCTTACATTATAAGGAGCGTGCGTATACTTGCTTTCTTGTGAAATATCAATTTGTATTTTAACGGACGGACAGTTCATGGATGGTTGTTCTATAGTCGAGAATGATGTTTTCGGTTTGTTCCAATATATAGAGTATGAAAACCTTTATTATCAATTACAACGTAATTCCTGACTTATGCAAAAGCGCTTGCCTATGCCTATGTATCTATCAATTCGCATAGCAGCTAAGACACAGGATTGGTTGAGTTGCGACAACAGAAAACGACACGTTACCCAGTCTTGTACTCCCACCAACGGGAGCTATGTAGCATGAATCGTATCGTGTAGTTTATAAGTGTATTGGTCGAGCACGTACCCATTGTAAACACAAATGTTCGTTGGGAACTTTCACCTACTCGTTCCCATAAGAGACAAATATGTAGCTTGAAAGCTGGCACATGTAACTATCTTATTTTCATCGTCCTCAGTTTTTTGTACAGAAAAATCTCATATATTTTATCGAGCTCGTTTCATCGATCTTAATAAATAGTACTTGCGTCGCTTACAAATCCTAGCCTAACGACAGATCGTCTTCAAATACGCACTGACAGTGGTGAAAGTAATGAAGCATGGAAAGGAATTGCGCGAACACGTTTTCAAAGTTGATCAAAAACAAGCTCTTGGACTTGACAAACATAGATTCTACATAAAAACATCGTACATATAGACCTTTTTTAGCAAATCCGTAATATAATCCAGGGAATTACAAAATACACATATAATCTCATCTACATTCCGTTATAATGCCATTATACAAGGCTCACGATTGTTACACAACACGAGCAAACCCGCTCAAGCTTTCGTGTTTGATGCAGCCATTCGTTCGTTTGTTGTACCTGACAATGTACCGCATTTAGTAGGACTCCTCAACTGGCTGGCTGCATTTTTCTTAACCCGTTTTTGAACTATATACAATAGGTCGATGCATTGACAAAAAATCTTTCAAGTAATGATAGAATTTCTGACACATTATACACAAAATAGACTGGCGTACTTGACGATGCAAAGTTTCTGTGAGAATTTTTGAGAACCGAAAAACATTCCATCGTGAGGAGTTTAAAAAACACCAATGTAGGTAAACTACTTTATGCAAAACAATATTTTCTATAGTAGAAAATTACTGTTTGAAAATAGTAAAATTACATCCAACTGTCATCCTAAATCAGATTGTCTGTCATCTTTTCCTTGAACACTAAGAAGGCAGTACTAAGGATACGACCATTTCCATGCTCTTACGGGACTCATGTGGTTTAATTTTTAATTATGGTAATAGTAATGATACTGATGTATGATGCATAAAATGTATGAAAATTATTAAACACGCCCACCAGCAATGCCTAAGTTCCTGTTCCTACTAATTCTCTATGCCAGGTCCGGCGTAACACAAGTCCTATGTCCTTGTAATTTGTAATACATAATTCGTAACAGAGCTACTGGGAAAGCTACGTTGTACCTTGTAAAAAGTTGAAGTTCTGTTTTTTTCGCCCCTTCAGAGTCTCTCACCAGAAGCTAAGATTTCGTAAACAAAATGTTTTTATGATATGCTATTTTCGTTCAATTAGAACGAGTGCTAAATTGAGACGAAAACTATTTTAGACGAACTAAACTTTTTATTCCTCTTACACTCGACGCCTCCCATCTTTCTTTTATTTCGTGAAACTATTTAGTAAGAAGCTGAAACGTCACAGGTTGCTTTAATAAATCAAGTTAAATTTCCTCTAAAATCGTTGTAACTTCAACAACTATTTAGTATATTACATTGAAAAACAAAATGAATTGGGCACTGACTTTGGACTTGAATCCAGATTTAGTGTTTGGAAAACGTTACTTATTTAAGAGAATACGACAGCAGACATGCTGGATATATTGCTATCACTGACGTAACGATCGCTTTTCTCCTGCTTTCACCTGCTTTTGCAGGTATTGGTTTTTGTTTACGTAAGGTCAAACAAGCCACTACGTGCGAAAATTACTGGCACAGGTTGAGGAGTTTCTAGCATTTGAATTCAATGAATTTAATTTTTTAACATCTCTGATCAGTCAAAAATAATTTTGTTGCAGGACACACCATGTAAACATCCCATAGTTGTTTTGAAAGAATTCACCGTCCCCGTGATGAAGCATATCCTTCAGTATTTGTACATGGGGAGGGTAGTACTGAGCGAGCATGAGATAAGCAGTTTCATGGACGCAGCCGACTTTTTCGGGATCTGTGGTGTAATTCCAGACACCTACTCCTGTGACGTGAGTGTTTTTGTTGTAATCTTGTAACAATCCTTTCTTGGATGGTATGTCCATTTTTATATCAGAAGCTAATCGTGAATGACACGTTAACGTAGATCTTCGCAACGACCATTCCCGATCCAGATCAAAGGCCAACTACTGATAAAGAGGCCCAGTCAGAAGGCGGACTCAAGCTGATGGAAGCGTCCCGGACAAGCGAAAACGATGAGGA
The DNA here is from genome assembly GCA_019593645.1 of Akabosia matsudoensis. Lineage (NCBI taxonomy): Eukaryota > Metazoa > Arthropoda > Collembola > Entomobryomorpha > Paronellidae > Akabosia > Akabosia matsudoensis. Next base: position 9,748 of record VICI01001375.1, read on the forward strand.
TAATGACGGTGATGAAGAAGACGTAGGACCTTTGACCCCCGATGAGCGAACCATAATATCACACTCCCCCGTCATCAAGTATCATTTTAAAACTCGTTGGACAAGACGATACAGCGGTAACTCTTTCTCTGGGGCACCGACAACAGGAGTGGGCAAAGAGCACAAGCGTTCAGCTTCTGCTGGTAATTTTGATGAACTACGAGCATCTTTGTATTTTGGATTGACTCAATAACAGCTTCAATTTAATGCTTTAGGGGAGGTCGAGTCAGTGCAACGCTCGTTCGATTCGCCGTCACAAGAAATCAGTAAAATTCCTCGGGTAGGCGAAAAATGTATGAGTCAACCGGCAAGTGATCTTGAGATAAGTATTGGGGGAGATGACGAAAGGATGGATGAACAGGAGCCGACTAAACAAGAGTTCCAAGTAGAACGAAGAATTATTCAAAGAGCTGGCTCAAAAGCATACAGCACTCCAGCAATTAACTTGGAGGATAGCGAAGAACCATTTACAAATGAATGGAGAGATCATCTGAATTATTCCCAAAAATATGGGCCAAGTTCTTCGTCTGCCGCTTCAGCACATCGAGCTGGACGTTCGTCGTCCCTTCTTATTGGTAAAAAAATATAAAATCTATTCGATGATTATAAATCTTCTGCGATGATAAAACATATTCACAGTTTATTTTTTGTGTTTATTTTTTAGATTTTAGCCATCCATTGCAAAGTGTGGATCCCTCAAAACATGCTGGCATGTACAAGTCCTCAGGGGCATCTACAGGCGACATGGATGGGCCTAGTTCGAGATTTCCACATTTTCCATTTTCTAGTACATCTCAACCCCCACAATCACAAATGAGAAGTACACTTAGACCTAACCGAGACTCAGGTTTTCCTTCGACCGCTTCACATGGGCCAACCTCAACTCACAGTAATGAAGAGAGATTTAGCAGATACCATCTTCCGTCATCAGCATCCTCAACAAACACTTCTCCCACTGCGTATCGCCCCCAAGACCCTCATCGACATTTCTCCTTGATTTCTAGTCAAGGATGGCCATATCAAGATAACGCACCTCATCGGCATAGATTTAACTTCGAGGAAGTAACAAGAGGTAATGCGGAGGGACGGTATCCCTCCGAGCAAGGAGACCAAGGCATTTCAGTGCCAAACCTTGGGCATTCTAGTAGAAAGATACGTTCATTCCCTGCTGGCGGTGAACTTAGTGTTTCAGGAACCTCGCAGTACCCTATGCCGCTCATTCCTCAACTTCGATCTCCGCCATTACCATCCAGCAGCAGTGTGACGAGACCAAAAACAAAGGCTATTCGGAGCTCTCAGGTTCCACAAAGCTCAAGGTATACAGCTGCAGAAGTAGATCAAATGGTCGACGCAGTGGCCAACTACCCTGGCAACATCGTTCCATGCACACTATGTCAGAAATTTGTGAAAAGAGAAAGGCTGAGGGCGCATATTCATGAATGTCATTTGCTCAGTGGGGAAAAAATTATCTGCCCGCATTGTGGAATAGCGTTGAAGTCCAAGGGCAGTTTTAGGGTGCATATTTGGCGTCACAAAAGAGGAGCTTTGCCTACACGAAATTCTATGAATGATTTCAACTCTGGACGACCCCCATCTCCGACCTCTGGCCCTGCCTCGAACTAGATTAGGAAGAGTATGCCCAAAAATCATTACTGTCGACTCTTCCAATTGAATAATCATGACTGGACTATGTTTGAAAAATCAGTATAATGTTCAAATGAATACCTTAGGCATTACATAATATGGATCCCGCAGATGTGTATGTGAAATGTATCTCAGACAAAGATTGAATAGTATTTGAGAATCAGGGATACGACTCAATCATTGCTAGTTTTAAGTGAATGTCCATGCCTGTTTTTTCTTGTTTCCAGTCTAGTGTTTGTTCTATTGAACAAGGTGTAGGTATCATATTATATGCTAACGCAAACAAAGTCCAGGACCAGTCAGTGTATTTCAAAAGTACTCAAAGAGATACATACAGTTTCGTTTCTCGCAAAGTACCTGCTGGAGTGTAAGGATGGTGAAGCCTGTACTCAGCTCGGTAGAAACCAAAAATAGACCTTTTTCAACGTTTCAGGATGAGTGATAATAATGTAGCTGTAAGCATTAATGTATTTCAAAAGTCGAATGGTATTTGTGATGAATGTCTATGTGTGATATATACTTTAGATTCTGAATGGCTCATAAAGAAAACATTTCTAATCGCAAGAAAATATGCATGGTAATGAGGAGTGTGAAATTGCTCATGATATAATGTCGTAATATTACTGCTTTACCTATAATTTATTTACAAAACAAAAGGTTTCCTAATCCATGTACGTACCTAAATTACAACTGAAATCAATCATTATAACATTCCAGGGCAAAAACCATAAAAAACTATTCATTTTAGGCTACATTTTCGACTACAAGGCCTATTCTTAATGGCTGCGAGTTCGTTTTCTTTTTTTCTAATCTTAGTAAGCTTGATATTGAGCGTATACAATTTCCAGCTACCTATAATTAACAAAGTGTGAGTAGTGATAAATAATAATTGGCTTCGTCCAAGGAAAGGATACAAAACAGAAAAGTTAAATGCGTATGGTCAGACATGGGTTAAGATGTATACGAAAAGTTGTGAAGTCAGCTCAACAAAGTTAGCTGAGACTATCCAAAAACGAAAATATCAATTTAACAATTCCGTGTTCGTATAAAGATTTTAAAACAGAACTTGTAAGCAAAGTAATTGATCAGCATAATAATAATAATAATTGGCAACGGCCTACGTGTCCATTTTGTGATCCTGGTTTTCTCATGAATGTATTTGTACACAAATGTAAACTTTGTTTGAAAAAGTATCTCACTTCTGAAGAGAACTCTTATTCAACTAGTCAACAATTTTAAACCTGTTATAATTTGTTGAAATTGAGTAGGGTACAAAAAAAAGCGTTTTTGAGATTTGTATAGTTAGTGGAGATTTGTGCGTATGTATATATAACTATGAGGAAACATGGTACAAAATGAAACAAAGGATAAAATTCTCGAAGAAATCTCCCCTTCAAGTTCCATATTATTGGGTTGTTTGGAAAGTTATTGTAGTAGTTTCTGCTCAAAACCCTTGAAAGTTAGGTATACTTGAATACCCCCTCCCCCTCATCCAGCCGTACAGAAAAAATGAAGGAGAAAATCATGGTGAAAGTCATCATCATGTGCTTGTATTTTGTCCGTGTCAAAAAAAATGTGTCTTCATAATAACAATTGCGTACCAAAAGCGTAAAATAAACAGGGTGTGAGAAACATGTATAGACCTAAACAAATATATCAATTTGACTGTGTAGTTCAGATAACTACAAATTATTTTGTATGAAAAAAAATTAAACTGAATTGAGTCTCCGTCATTATCCCCCAATCCCATCATATCTGACAAGGTGTGAGGAACAATGAACAAATCTGGTGTGTGCTAATGATTAGACTTCAACGTTTACAAAGAGTTTGAAATGTTCAAGGTTCTGGTCAAACAAGTTTAAAAAATAATAATACATTTTAATGTAGAGTCATCCAACACAAAAAAAAACATTGGTTAGTTTAATGTGTCAATTATGTATAAAATTTGTATGAAATAGACTGCGGCAGGAAGGCATAAGGGATTTTTTTTGGTATTGATCTTTCTTTTCTGTTGTTTCAATGATGTTGGCTGGTGTACTATTGTTGTGATTTAATTAATCATATTTAAATATGAAATTGTATTCTTGTGTGCTAATACTGTGAGGTTGTGTTGTGCTATTTTGTTTTTAAAAAATGGTACACATATTTGTGAAAATAATTGCGTTAATAAATCTAATGATCTCATGTGATAGTAACATTGATCTCGTACTAGATTATTGGCATTTGGCATGGAAACGAAAATGCGTTGAATGCGCGGCACTGCGACAGTCAACAAGTGTGCATGTTTTAAAAACAAAGTATAAACATTGCCCCCTGTCAATGTCAACTGGTTTCAATTTCCCTATTTCGTGAAACCGAGCCTTTGTGTTGTGTTGTGATTGAACTTTAAAGCTGCCTCAAGGTATTCTAAGGTTGAAGGTGAGATTTACCGTTCCAGGTCGTATTCAGGGACAGGAAACTGACTTGAATATAGGTTTGTACTGTGTTGTGTTAGCTTTGAACATTTTCTGGCTTCTAGTTGAAAATAGGGATTCAAAATGTCCTTTTGTGAGGAAGACCCTGCTGTTAAAACTGAGGAGACTTGCGTTCCGGACAAGCCTGCGGCGGAATCGTCGTCTGGAGCGTCGGAGTCGGAGGGGTCGGATCCATGTACTGATCCAGATTTCGCTGGAGGGGTAAGCCAAGCCAGTAGTAGTCGTACACTTGAATATGGGCATACAGTTGATGGTGTTAAATCTGGTTGATAATTTTTCTAAAGGACGTTCAAGAAAAGTATCGGGAGTTGTGCCGACGAACTTCGGAATGCAAAAAGTACTACAAATTACTTCAGGAGTGCAATGATCGGTAAGCTTTGGTGTATTTTGCTTTCTTTTACATTCGTGGTTTTTCATGCAAATCCGGGAATTTTGCCCCTTTTCTTGTTTCAGAGTTAATAGCAAACAAAAAACGGATGAAAAATGTGTGGAGGAGGTGATCGACTACTTTCATTGCGTTGATACATGTGTAAGAATCACGTTAATTACATTTTGATGATCTAATCGTATTGCAAGGATGAATTGTGAACGTTCATTGATTTAATTTTTTTTATTCAGGCCGCCAAGCGGTTCTTCAAGCAGTTAAAATGAACTTGGAATCAGTCAAACACTCGTGATGAAAAGTTAACAAATAAATGAGCAGTTTTTTTATTTACAAATCATTTCTTTCTTAAAAATGTTTTACAACCACAAACATTACATAAACTCCTCTTTGCAACATTCTGTAAATTATAAAGAAAGATAATAAAACTAAATATGCACTTGTAAGTGAACATTTGAAGTAACAACTCTTAACAAGGAGTTAATATTACATCTAAGTCTAATTAATGAGAATTGAGAACTTTCATGAAAATACATTTTGTCGAAGAAACTTAGGAACAAATTATGTAATTGTGTAAATGTTTACGGGTCAAACAAGGCACTTGATACACAAATCACGGGAATCCATCGCTTTTGTACCAGTTCATTTTTTCAAGATTCCATAACACATTCGGTTTTGTGCCCATTAATCCGTTTTCCCATTTTGTTCGGCTTTGTTCTTCTTTTTGAGAATTTGCATGAGCTCCTTTGGCATGTAATATGGCTTGTCTGCGGACCCATCATTTCTCTCACAGTCTTCAACTGCAAATCATTATTCCCAAATTAGACATCAAATGTCAATACCATAGGTACAGCAATGGAATAATCATATATGTTAGTAACGTTCACTTACGAAAGCATAAAAATAGTGTGTCAACTGCCATCTCATAAACGGAGAAGAATAGCGACGCGATGAAGTAAGTACCCACGGTAACAAGTATGACCGGGATCAGGTAAAAGTTAAGTGCAGGTGCCTGGAAAAACAAAGGAGAGGATTTTATACATTTCCATAAACCCATTACATCCCAACTCCAGACAATTTGTGCGACGTACCTCATCGTCAATCAATGTTTCAGTACTGCGGGTAAATATAAAGAAGGAACCAATCGCGACGCCTCCTGTAATGACCAACTTTCCCATAAATAAGAGAAAGTCGGTAACTTTGTCTAAAACGAAGGCTCGCAAGGCGTTTCTCATGAGTAAAAAGAAAGCATCACGAGCAGATGTGCAAAAGTTTTTCCCATACACGGCGACCATGATATAGGCATTGCGGTTGATAAACTTCATGAATTTCTCAAGGCACCAGAAGCAGCACTTCATACACCAAATTATACCTTTCGCTACGGGATTTTCGCTAAAACATTAAACAAAAAAATATATTTAAATTTTGTTCAGGTTTTAATATGAGTTTGATCTCATAATTGACTTACTGATACTGTCTGGTTTTGTAGTCGATATACTCAAGGATACATCGGATAAACTTAATTATACTGATAATTAAACTGCCAAACGCGATGGTTCCAAGGTGATAGCGAACTGTGCGAGCAAGACTGGATGAAACTGGAAAGGTGGCCAAGTTTTTCGAACGGTTGAAAGTCCAGTACCATCCTGCGAAACATCCGGCTAGGACCATGTCTCCAAGATCGTTGACAAAACACATCAACCAGAGAAGTCCGAAAAAGTTGTACAAGTGGAACCAGAGTCCATACTGCAGCTTTTGGTAGTTCCTGAAACTGCACATTGTGTCTTGGCAAGCCTCAAGACAACTTTGAATGGTTTTGTTAAACTTGTCTGGATCACATCTGCGAATTCAAATTTAAATTAAAATGAAAATTGAAATCAGTTCTGAAGATCGTTTTTGAATATAATTTTATATGTACCTTTGATTTTCTTTAAACGTAGTTGTACCGCATTCACATGTTTTGCTAATCGCATGAAAGGGCTCACTCGCTGTTGCCAAGTAGAGTCCCACCAGCAAAAACCAACCTATAACGACAACTTGGGCAACCCATGGACAAACTGGCCAGGCTAGGGTGAAACTCATGTCACTAACAGCTCTATAAATACGACAAAAGAGAATTATAACCTGTAGCAAGCAATTATTATAACATAAATTTAAAATAGATAGATTTTCCAGTTATTACTTCGCGCCTTGCTTAATAAGAGCAACAGCAATGAACAGTCGCGACCGCAAAAACAGCACAATTAGAAGCAGTATCCCTAGTACGACTCCAGTCGTTATGGCAAAAACAAGCCAAGTCGTTTGAAGCTTCAGGTATGTGTCCCATTGCTCCTTAAGTTCCGTCTCAGAAATGAAAAAGTCCGGATTGGCTGCCCTTGAGAACTCTCCAGTGTCATTGGCTCTCTTCAGATCGATGTACCGAGTGACACTGAAGTAGCAACCTGGACATTTCCAGATACAACTATTACTTTCCGGCTTCTTCAATAATTATGCAGAGTTGAATGTAGCCACTTACAGAAACTCATAACTCCAATCATGCCTATCAAGGACATCCAAACCATTATTCCAGCAAAGCATCTCATTAAGCAGATCCATATTAACGAAGCTAAAGCGCCTACTCCAAGCAGACAGAGAATCCAAAGCCATGAAACTCGTAGATCCTCAAACACAGACTCCATGTTCTGTTCAAATAATGAAAGTTATCAAGAGAGGGAAAGGTACAACGATTACAAAATTTCCTTTTTTATAAACCTCTTTCGCATTGAAGAATTGGACCACCGATTCCACTCCTTTTTGAAGGTTACTCCTATCTACTTTCTCCAACCTTGTCAACTGATCGATTTCAGATAGTTTTGGGATGCAACGGCTGGCGACTGCATAAAACAAAAGAAATCGGTTATACTTCTTGAATCAACAAAAATCTCAGTTGTACATCTAGTGCAGTGTGAAGAACAACATATCCCCGGATCTTTACAAGCCCTTCGTGCACCTGTTACTTCACCCAAAAAACGAAGGTCATTGTAAAGGATCTCTTAACAATGACGAAATTATAGTAACCACGATTGTTATTGAGCCTCGAGAAAAAGTTTTAGAAATATTTAGCCAAACATGTTTTTAGATGCTTAGTAAAAACTTCTTAGTAAGAGACTACGACAGATCAACTGCACGAAAACAGGGATTGTTAAGTAAAATATCGACTTACATATACTTTTGATATTCTTGATTGGATTCCTCCGAAGCTTCCATCTCGTCAAGTTTCCTGTTACGGTTCAATTGAGTAGTTTGTTTAAACGGGGACGTCACACAAGTAGGTAACACACATACAAAAAACCACAATAAAAGTTAATCCCACAAACATTCATATGAATGAATTACTATTCGTGAAAATATCAGTCATTATTTCAAGAAAACCGAAACTAAAGCCACTGTTCACAGAAAACAAATTATAGTTATATTTTTTTTAGGGCAGGTGACATACTTATAAGTGTAGTGCAATCTCGTCAGACAAAACTTTAGTAAAATCTTTTCAATAAAACACTCGCAAAAATCTTGAAATTAATATCAATTGTGAGTGAAAGGTGGAATGTGAGGGTGCTTGTGAAGAGCTACACGTATGGATTATGTATACTTACTCGTGTTGTTACTAATCCTTCGATAATCGTCGACTACATCATAAAAAATAATTGTTTTAAATAGGGTAACATTTTGATCAGAATTCTAGTTGTGTGTCCGGTTATTTTTTTCACGTGTATATCGTACATACGTGGTATTTGGAAATATCTTGTTCCAGAACCCACCTCATTCAAAACTATTCATTTTTACTGCCCACAATCCTCATCATCGTCATGGAAAATAGATTGTTTTTTGATTGAAAATGAAAATTTTTACTTGTTTTTGCTGGGAGAATATAGCTTGCACAAAGCTCTCTATCCGGTGCGATTAGTTGATCCACAGTGTAGCGACTTTTATCCACGTGGTATTTGCACACGAGCTTGGATTTTATTTCCTCCTCTGTCTCTCTGTTTTCTCTAGCAATTTTCACTGACCATGGCTGTCCGTTGTTCGGATCCGGACACTTTTCGACACAAACCTATGATGAAAGTAAAACCAAATTAGTATCATGCATCCTTCATTTACGCACACGAATAGATTCCTTATATCACATAACATTACTGTACAATATCCTGTTCAAATATAAAATACGCACCTGCGGTGTCCGACATCCGTACACGAGTACATTTCCTGAAGCACATTTCGTGATGTCAAAAAAGAAGAGATAACGTTTGTCTTTCACAGGCTCGTCCTGGCCACATTTCTGTCCTAAAGAGTCCACTGGGTAAACCAAAATGGAGGGATCACCTCTCCGGAAAGCTAAAATATTCATGTTATATTTACTGATTCATTTCACTTCATCACGAACTCCTCAAGTAGCCCCTTCAGACAGCTCACACAGCCCGAAGATATTCATATGAATTTGGTTATAAAAGCTTACCGACGACAGCTATCAGGCACCATCCCAAAATGAACGCCACCAACATGAACAGACATATCACATCCGTACAGCTCCGCCGGTCAATTGGTCCGTTAAACTTGGGGTCAAACTCCTTTGGTTGGCCTACGTTCATTCAACAAAATTGAAGTATTATTCATTGGATCAATTTCATATCATGAGCGTTTGCATCGGAGTTAGTAATCATATCGAATTGTGGCGGTGCAATTTCATGGGATTTTCACTAATAATGACTGAATCAACGTGGCTATCCAATAGTTTTGGAACTTCATGTTTACAAAACAGCAACATCCCATGAATAGCCATCTTAATATTTGGTGACAGGTGTAAAGGTTAAAAGGTACCTATCCATCTTCGTTGACGAAAATAGTAATCTTCGTCTCGTGGAGCCATTTCTCTATATAATTGCAAAATGTTTCTAGTAACTCCAAATGTCTCGTCAAATTGGTTTTTGCACTTGGCGCAAAAATGCTTCCTGAGACTTGAAATAAGAAGAGACGATAGTCTAATTACTGGTTTTCACTTTTATCGACGGAATCGGCAACAATAAAACATTTTTTGAGAAATGATAACTAATCAGACAGAATTGCGAGGCAGATGATGGCTCACATCATGCAGTTGCTCATAAAAGAATTATAAACTAATGAAACTGTCAAATAAGGGAAATTATTACTAGCGGTACTGCGGATAAAAGCAGACGCTTTGTTGACACATTCTGATTTCAGTGCAGTGTAGTACTAAACACGGTAATTCACTGTCATTCGTAGCCATGCGCATGTTATCATTCACCGGCTAACTCATGAGAAACCGATTGAATCTTGTTTTGTCAATTGTGTGTATGGCTAGTGTGTTTGAGTTTTATATTTGCCAAGTTTTTTTTACAGTTTGATAACGTTATTATGTAGATATTAGTCAGAGGCCTGTTCATCAAGAACACAGAGGTAAATGGTTTATCACTCTACTTCATAATGTTTTGAGTCATGGAAATCATGGTAAGTTCGCTCATGCAAAGTTTTACTTATGGGTTTTGCATATGCAGCTCTAATTGTACGCTTTACATTAAAGTTAAATAATCGTAAAAGGAGCCACACTCTGATTACACCTTTTACATCTAACTGACAACTGAGTTCATTCCATTGATTTCTTTACAAACGTTAACAGGATGAATATGATAGTTCACGATCGCGATGAGTCACCAGATAGACAAATCAATATTGTTACCCGAGAAACAACGGCTTTGTATGACGTTTTGCATAATATATATATCACCAAATCACCATTGATACGACACTAATTTTTAACACAGAAATCGCTGGAATGCTTGAACTCTGAAGTAAAAGCATAACAATTCGATGTATGCTGACAGATTTAAAGCGCATAACTAGATATTAATAATATTTTTGTACAATGACATTCTTAAAAGTTGCATATAATATGATCTTAATCAATAAACATACATCCCAGATCCCGCACATCGGCCGTGGTTACGAAACGACTTCTTGAGCCATTAAATTTAGCTCAGCTATATTTAGCCGTAACAGCATATTTAACCCGGCTGATTAAAATTTCACAATATTGTTGACGGATACTGAGGAATATTTTCTTACCATCATTGTCGCTTGCCGACACAGCTTGCCCTTTACAGCAAGAAGCTCCCATCTTTGAAAACTCTAACTTAATATGATATTCTAGTACGTGTAACAGAAAGGTAAAATATCACTGTTTTGGCACTTCACGCAAATCTATCATGACTAGATCAACGCACCAAAGTTGTAAACTAATTTCAAACCATTTTTAAATGTCATCCACACACAACTTATAACTTGAATTCAACTTTTCGTTACTTCTATTTTCGCGTAATGGGCCTACACACACCTTCATTGATCGTCAAGTCACCGACAATCTGTACCAAATGCGAGAAGATCACATGCAAGTTTTTTTTCTATAGGTGCTAGGAATCCAATAAATCAAGACACTTATTTTTTCGTGGCCATAACAAGGACGGAGGAGAGAGCCTATTGTTCCTTACAAACAGTCCTCCATATTTTCCTTGGCACTCAAGGCATCCAGCCTACCACACTGCCCACCGAGTTAAACTAAGAAGCTTGATCTTAAGTGAAAAAACTCTCAAAAGCTGTCTCTTTAATTGAATTTAATTTGTATCACTTTTTCCAATTAAAAAAAGCCAAGATCCTTCTAATGGTACTTGATTTGTTGCATATATCCTATAATACACTTGTATCTTCATGGGTTTTTTTCTGTCTTCGCTACAGGACCAGACTCCCTGGCAAGTTTTCCTCTTAGGACAGTTGGGAACTTGTATTCTATTCAATGTATGGTGGTATAGCGTCCACGATTTTGCGGTCTTGCCAGTAGTTTAACAAACAGAAACACATGGGTCAACTTAATCATTCCCATCTAACAAGCCTATCGCCATCGCACAACTGGAAATTCCATTAGATTCCCAAAGAAAAACTTGATTCAGGACAAGTATATAGATTTTATTAAGCCACTCAACGTCTAAGTATGCGAAAACGAGACCAACAAAGATTTACTCTGGTAAATAGCGTTATCGAAAGCTGGAAAGTGAGACAGCGACAAAGAGCAGCGTCTCCGCCATTCCCTGAATTGTAATACAAGGCAACCAGTACACAAAAAAATGTAAGTGGTAGGAGATATATGATTGCCTAGAGCAAGCACAAATCAAGGATATTTCAGCAAAAAATGTAGTTGGATTAGCCTGCATATGAAACAATCTCTGTTTCTCAAAATATGATGTGTATTGCTACATCGTAATTTAGTCTTTTTTCTTCGTTTGGGGGTTCTTTACAACCGAGGCAAGTAAAAAAGAGTCTTTCAATCCACCGCACTGCAAGACATTAGATAGCGATAGGCTTCCTGAAATGCTCAACATTTGCTTTGGAAGCAAAATATAATTCAACCATGGAGGTTTTTTTCTACTGAAGATATTGAATACAGAATAATAATAATAATAACGTACAAGGCTGAAGGAAACAATCAAACCATTCTTCGTGTGATATTGTCACGTTCCAACTATTGACACCAAAAAACAAGGCAACGAACGAAGCTATACAACCAGCATAGCACAAGCAGTAAAAAGTTTAGTACTTTTACATATTTTAAATGTACATGAAAATCAACTGCCTTTTCATTTGACAAGGGTGTTTTATTACTTGATTTGAATTGTATCGAACACGTAAATATTTTGCGGTTGAAACCCGATACACAATATATATACGTCAGTAATTACGAATGGTGTGACTTCCACTGAGTTGGTCTATTTAATCGAACACACCGATGAAGACGAATGATTTCAGACTGTTCCGGTTGGCACAGGCGAGTACCAACAGCCTTTTGTAAACCATGAAAATCACTGCAGCACTGAACAATTTAGGAATCTGGTAGAATGTTTCTTACAAGCTAATGCGTGCTAACAAAGTTACCAAAAGACACAAATGATTGATTACATATACACGTCGGTTCTCGCAGATAACGATACATGTGTTGTCAATTTTCATGAATAAACTAACAAAATGCTGGTAAAAGAAAGAAGATGCAACATAAAGAACGTTGTGTCACTGCTCAGGTAGTGGGGCAACCTTTAGCTCACTTGCTCGCAGTCACATGCACATCATTTGATGGCTCCTTTCAAAGAACTGTTTTGAATAATTTATTCTTAGCAGAGAACGACCGATAAAACCATGTATAAAATAAATTTTGTCACTTGGGATTGACTATTACTGGAATTACCCTTTTTATCAAATTTATAAAGTGCACTGGGCTCAACAATGCTCCAGCAGGCAAAGTAATAACTTTTTTTACTTTTGTTGTGGGTTTCAATGATGTGGCATTTCATATCAAGTTTACGGTGGCAGTGGACAATGCTTTGTGTGAAGTCTACTTGGTCGTTACATGACAGTTTGGTATGTTTCCGATGACACACACTACCAAACAACACGAGTAGCAGACAAAGTAGTACTAAACACAATTAGTTTGTATGCGAACACTATTTCCCTTGTTTACTTTTTTTGTTAGTTCAATAGAACAATTCAATTTGTGAGTGGTTCTCTATCGAAGCAGCAGGTAAAGAGTTATTTCAATTTTGGCTCGCAGTTTAAGAGGAATTCGTTGCGGGGTCGTAGTAAGAATGATACGGTATATTGTAGAAAAAGAATAAAACTTCCAAGAGTGAAGCACCTTCATATTATTTTTACAATGCCGTGACGCGATATGAAGTTTGTTCGATATCAAACTAAAATTACATTTTTGAGCTTGG
>VICI01001376.1:0-23079 GCA_019593645.1 Akabosia matsudoensis
AACTGAAAACAATTAAACGATAAGCTGCACACTTTTAAATCCATAAACCACAAAAAACCGTTGGACAGTTAAATCTGAGTTAAGGAAGCATATTCAGAGAATAGATGTTGAAGTATTATATTGTGGCTCATGACAACAATCCCGTCTTAGGACGATTGATAAACAAGCTATTTTGGATTCTTCCTTGTAAAGAGATTTCTCCTTCTATATACTTGATTCTCCTTTGATTATTATCATCAGTATAAAAATCATTCGCACTTTATTTCGGAATACGGGATCATTTTTTAAGAATGAAAGCCAGCTAACGGTATATTTTTGAATGTTCCAAACTGTGACACATGTTATCATAATATGTAGCTCAAATCTCAATTCCGGAGTAATTTTAATACCAAATTGCTTCAATTATAGCCCCAGCTGTATTAGTGTGAATACTTTCGTATTCGTAGGTACTAAATTTAAAGTGTACTGGCATTTATCCCCTTTTTTTCGCCGGAGTCTCGCACGCCGGTCGTCTAAACAGCGGCGCTGTGGGTCGCTGGAGATAAAAAATAGAGTAATTTTCAAAAACAGCACTGTTTTAAATATCCCTAAACCAGTTGTCCGGTAAAACACAATTATTTGCCGCCATCTCAGATATCTGACCTGGCTTTAATTATAGCGGATATGATTGATCAATCGAAAAACGCTGGATTGAATGCTCTCCTTTCATTCAACCGTATGGGGGTGTCATTCATTTTAACTCGCCGATAAAAACAGCCAAAAGGAAACATTTTCTCCCTGCTGGCTTTGAAAAAGAAAGTAACTTTAGCGGATGCTATTTTGAGGAACACTACTTTGTTCTTCTTCAAGCACAATCGAAACAGCGAAGCGTACGGTTTCCTTTTGTGGAACTGGTGCTGACAGCGTCTTGGGATTTCAGATGCAGTAATGAAAAATGCGTGATAAATGGTTATGGAAAGAATTGTTTGTGTACAGTTAGTGGCTCTGCTGCTCACTGGAGTCGTTTCTCTTCCGTAGCGGTTGGAAACCATTGAACTTTCATTCATTGAGAAAGAAAAATGACTTCAACTTTCAACTGGGGCCGCATGCTCATATAAACAGTATTCACTTTCATATAAGGTATTATAAGTTCGTGTTGAAAAGACAAGCATAGCTGGAACTATGCGATGCCAATATACAGCGGACCTCGACGAACGAGCAATATGATGAAATAAAAGTTCCTTTAACAGGGAAGACTAATTGGGAAGAATGCTACCGTAGCCAGCAGGCGTAGGACTCAAAAAGTCCAAGAAGCGGCATATTCTTGGCTAATGAATCCTCAAAGTCGTTATAGGTCCATGTCACACCACACACTCTTGTGTACTACACACCGGCATTCGACCTCGTTAAGTTTGTCATACTTTGGGGAAGACCTTGTAAATCACCTAGTTCATAGTATATAATTAAGTCTTTTCAACACTTACACTTTTGTATGCCAATCAAGGAGCCACAATTATGAACGTGGCAAAAATCTAATAAAATTTGCCATTAGTCAAGCTGACAACCATTGCAGTCATTGCACGAGAAAGATTAATTAATTCATCGGTAAGTCGCATAACGATGTGGGCCCGCGACAACTTGAAATGATTAATACTCTCTTTACCCTAAAACAAAAGTAAATACATATTCTGGTCCTGTGATCCAAGGCAAAATATTTAGCCTGAGTGGTAATCAAAACCTGCATATCAAAGGCGCTATTTCTGTATAATTGTATTCGGTAGAAACTTTAATGTCATAATTTAAGTATGAGCGACAGTAGTGAATAAGTGACGCTTTTTCCATATTAAAAACTTTAGTGGTCAATTTGTAATCCCTTGATACACTACTAAGTTGACTTTTTTCCTGGCTTAACTGAAACGAACATCTGTAGATGAATTTGCGTGAATATAACAAAAGCAATGGAATATAATTTTATGCATTATTTAGTGGGAATCGATCAAAGAGCTTATAGGTTAGGTTGTATTTGTATATATGTTGATTTATGCAATTATTAGTGATGCGTTGGCATAGCTACGGTTTACTAGGCTTTCATATTCTGTAAATGCATTCTATAACTTTCCCAAGCTTTCCTCAATTGGAATTGCATAGAAAAAGGTATATACCTTAAATCTATGTTGGAGTTGATGTCTGTGTATTGGCCTTGATACAAGAATATGTAACGTTGTGCGAAACAATTGATTTTAAAAAAGCCTTCTGTGCCTTTCTATACTGCTCTTAAATAATTCGTTATGATTTTTCGTGTGAATACCTACAATTTGAAATGCATGTTCAAGGGTGCAAGTAGAAAACGAGATTTCATGTGAATAAAGATTGACAATTTTCTGTTCTTTGGTTACCTACTATTGTACTGCGAAGCCAACTACACTTTTGTTTCATTTTTGCCTCCTTTCATCTCTTTTTCTTTGTGTTGGTTAACTTGTAAAATCTCATTTATTGGTAAACCAGGAAAGATACGACTTTTCCTTTATAGAAGTATCCATATTTGTGTTTAGAGGGAAAGTACTATTGCAGGTCGTGATAATCTCACCGTGGGATTTTATTACTTGAAAGAAAAAACATTTCTCGAAGCATTTTCACATCCACTGTGATTGCAGTTTTTAGTGGAAGCGACAACGTCTCAAGTTGTACAGATATTTCACAACAAACTACTCTTCACAGTTGATGGTTTTTTAGCCTGTACATATGGGAAGAAGAAGTGAAGAAAGGTTGATTGAACTAGAAAAAGGCACGAAGCATGTAGGAAATAGAATTTCCGCCTTTCTCCGGGGAGAAGGTTTGTAAAGAAATGAAGAATAAACTGAAACAGAAAAGGAAGAGATAAGAAGGCGGAGAGGATAGCGAAGGAGAAGAAAAACTCAAAACGAAACACTGAAACTAAAGTGAAACGGGATATTTTATGTATAGGCTTGTGTATATTCGAGTGTATATAAAAACTTGCGAGGATAATAAAACTTCTAACAACGGGCTAAATTAAGTGAAAGTGTATAGTCTCTTGAATTTTTATTACGTTCCTTTTCTTTTTCTTTTACTCAACTTGTTTCCAATCCATTGGTCTTGATGCTAAAGTAGGCTTACCTATTGAAATTTCGGGAAGGTATCATCGATGCTTAACTGATAAGGTAGAATGCATGTGCTTGTTGTATTTTAATGTGAAAACCTTTCCTCCCGTTGCTCAACTTTATTTGATTTGTGAGGTATCCAAACTGAATTCACAACCGTATAAACATTTCTAATGCGCTTGTTTTACCTATTCGTAGATTCTTTTCCCCTTCTACCTGTTATAATATTAATGGGCGCAGTTGATCGAACCAGGAGATATTACGTAGTTATGTTCACTGAAACTTCTGTTGCTGGTTGGTATTCCATAAAATAATAATTTTTTGTCCATTTTTTCTTTTTTCCGTTTATTGCATTAAAATGAACAAGACAATCATTGAAAACATGTTGATTTATTCCTCCTGCCTGGAACGAAATCCATTTTGATGGAATGGTACAAAATTTCCGGAGCTAACAGGTGTGGTCGTACTGCATAATACTTGTATAAAGGTCGTATCTATGTCAATGTGATTTTTTGGAGAGCAAATTAGTCTTTTGGGCACCCTAATTTGTTAGTATTTTTAAAATTTGTGTTTTGCAAACCTATCAATGCTATACCTCTGTACACGACATTGTTTGACACAAAATTAAATTTTCAACATACATACAGAGTTAGAATGGGGATTTGAATACCATGGATGTGAATGATCCTCCAGCCTATTTTCGAGTCGAACGGTTTCGCTTTTTGGCCTAATAAACTAAAAATATGTGTGGATGGAAATACAACAATAGTTTTTATATGGTAATCTTTGAAAAAATAGGTTTTATGTAAGTGTTCACTAAAAATTACATTAAAGAGAACTGCATAAGTAAGGACACTTTTCCCTTTTTAATCCAAACGATTTAAAATTCTTGAATACGACAGAACGGAACACCATAGAGATAACCATACGTTGGAAGAAAACAATTATTTCTCCATGGCCTATGTATATCCGCCTTAACCACTGGAATGGAAATAATAGAGGAAAATAAACCTGGCGCATTATAAGAGGATTAATTTTTCCCACATGTAATTTGCACGTAAATATGAAAGTCACACAAAATATTTGTACGTGGAAAAACTTGCAAAGCGCTGAATTATTTTTCTATAAACCCTTTACCAAAATTTTACTATTTTTGTGGGATTACAAAGTGTGTAGGATGTACTAGTGGAAAATATTTTTCATATTTTTCCTATTTTTAGCTTTGCATACAAATTGTTGCCATCAAGTTAAAATTCATATTGCACAGATTTGGCACTTGTTCATAAGAGCCTTCCCAGATTTAGATACAAAACTACTCGAGACTCCGGAATCATTCCGGTTTAAACATGCTTCAAAGTTTTAATCATAAGCCAAATTAATATCTTATTTATCTGCCATAGTACAAATTACAACCTCACTCATTCGCATTTGGCATTTATTCCGTATCCTCCTGGTTTGGTTTGCTGAATTCCTTTTGTTAATGCTATACAGTGAAGCAATAAAAGTGACTTTTTCTGCCTGGACGAGAACGTAGGCTCGTTAGTCTGAACCAAAAACAAAAGAAAGGACGGTGAAAACAAGAAATCACTATGAGTATACTACATGCTACGGCTCAAGTGGATAACAATGGATTTAATGTCGAATACTCATTTCAACTGAAAGACAAGCTAGCATGTGGTCTCATTGTGTTTCATCCTCCTCTATTGATATTCTAATCATTACTACTCTCTAGCAATGGCCTGCTCAATAGAACCCTTCATTTGCTTGCATAAAGGAAAAACTCTGTTATTACTGATTCTGGACCCTAATCAACATAAAAATAAATTTTCATGTACTGATTTTGCATACGTATATTGTGGCCAAAGTACGCGAATCGCAGCTCTTCGTGAAGCCTTTTCTCAAACTAATACTTCGAGCATAAAATAGACAGTCCATTATGAGAGTTTGGCATTGTACTGAAAAGAGCTTTTATTATTGTTATTATACGTTTCTGGAAAAGCATTTTATGCTGCTCTCCTAATGCGATACAAGCTTTTTTATTTGTTGATTTTGTTGATGATTGGTAAACAAGACGTGATGGCAATTTATGTCATACCATGCTGCTACTGCAACTCCCCGAAAAAACGATGTTGTTTAGCGTTTTTCTCCCAGTCAGCCCCGATGGTATCTAATCCATCAGCCATGCTGCGTGATATCAAGCCTTGTCTGTACACTTTTGCATTACCATTTCAGAGGAAAGGTTACCACAAACTAGCATAGTTGTAGTAATGTTAGCACGTGTCACGCAAATTGGCACGTTTCAAACAGGACAACTTCCTTCACAAAAGTCATATAGTTTTTTTTCGGAGCCCCAAACTTCATACAAGACACTTTATTTAGTTGTCATACTTCCGCTCGCCTATTCTCAGCTATCAACCATCACGATTGCGAATTGAATTGTGATGAAAATGGAGAATGGTTGCCACTTTTATACGTGCTGAGATGCCGTGGTGTGACTTACAGGTAGTCTTCATCTACCTGTAGTGGTGGGAAGGCTTGTTGAATGATGTATGCTGTTTGAGAGTGGAAACAAGGCAATGAAGATATTTCGTGTCAAGCGATAAACGGGTAAACTAAAGTAGGACAAAAACACTCCTAAGGCTGTTGACGGTGTCTACATTTCATACCATTTTTCGCACAGCAAAATAGCAACAAACATAATTCGACAAGGCTATGAAGCAAGATTTTTTTATGGATGATTGCAGTCTTTCTTTTTTTATAAGGACGACAGAGACGAAATAAGACGAAGGACTATTCATAACTCAAAAGGAAATTATCTCTTCGTGTTACATTGACGTGCTGAATAATAAAGATCACTCATCGTTTGTGCAAGGAAATAGGCTCACTACGAGACGAATAAGACGTACGCATAATGAAGTTTTATTGGATTGGAAGTATGGCAATCAAGGTGTATTTATACCAACATAATACGCCAGTCTGCACCTAGTGCATTTGGATAATCGCAAATAAGTTTGAAGAAAGTTAGCTTGGGTAATATGAGAGTTAACCTTTGGCACAAACTTACCTAGCTAAAGCATATTCAGATATTCTACTGTATTTTTTGAAGGTTCATTGAAAGGAACCAAATTTTCACCTATTTAAAAAAAAAAAAAAAAAAAAGTCTTGAAGTGAAAAGCATATGTCTATAAAGTTATGCTACATGTGAATTTTACCTTTTTTATCCTGAAATCAATCCTCATAGCAAAGAAACGAGAACACGCGACAAAAAGGACATGATTTCTATAAACTACTGTTTCCAAAAATACAATTCTGCTCGTAAACTAGTCGATTAAGTTTTCATTGGTCTTGCATGGAGTCTGTTGCTTGGATGGATAGGATTTCAAGTTGAAATAGTGCCCTGTATATAGGCTGCATCTAGCCCGATACACCATTATACCATAGCCCGCAGGATACGCCGAATAGTTTCGTTAAATGACTGCGCTAATTCAACGAGAAATAATTCACTGAGCGTCCTATGTATTTTCTACCTTCACAATACTCGAAATAACAGGTATTTCTCTCATCAGGAACCTACTTCATCACTGAAAAAAAATCTCCTAAAGTAAAAGCTGCTAATGAATTCTATGTCAAAATGTAATATGATTTTTGTAGTATGCCGTACATCACGTTTATTATGTATGTATTTTTTTTGTTTCAGAAGAGCCATGTGAACAAGCCAATTGTGCCTTAGGAGAAAGTTGTTACATGGAAGGTGGTCGGGCGACTTGTCACTGCCCGGATAGTTGTTCCTCTACTTACTCTCCCGTTTGCGGAACTGACGGTGTCACGTATTCTAATGAATGTCTCCTCCGGAAGCAAAATTGCCAAAGCCGAAATTCCGTTCAATTGAAGACATGCTGGGGAGTGTAGTAAGTCATTGAATACATTTTACTAAAATGTGACGATAACGATAGGCCAATGTAGACTTTGTGCGCTTATGATTTTCGTTGATCTCAGAATTTGGATGAACGAAATGAAGACTTTATGTGATGAAAAGCGTTGTTAATTTCACGAAGCGATTTCACAAATTGCGTTTCTTTTATTCGTAAACATAAAATTAAATCTTGTACGGAAATTCACTAACAACGACTTTTAGTCGGATCCCCACATTACAATGTGTATAAAAAAAAATAAAAAAAAAACTATTGGCTGTTTTTTTCAACTTTCCCGATTTTGTCGGTTTTCGCTACTTATCCACTGCACACTCGATGTTAATTTGTTGCCTTCCAACATAATTTAAATGCAGCAATTTAGGAAACAAATCTGTAATTTATGAGTGGTTTCCAGCAGAAATTTAGTTTCTATTGTCAAGCAACTAATAGAAGAAGGGAAGAAACCTGAGACATTTCACAGTGAACTCTGTTGTCTTTGTCACGTGAGTCTTCTGTTGTTACTTCCTAATTCTATACTCAGTTGGGGGCCTAAATTTCAATGCCGTGTAGGTAGTAAACCGTAACAAATTCTTGGAAAACTGAAAGCAAAGTATTCATTGTTACGTATTTCGTGCGTTGACACTAAGCGCATAAGACTAAAATTTATTAACTTTCCCTTGCATTCCATTCCAATCTCAAGCCTCGTCTGGTGTTTTGTGACCACTATTTTTATCCTACCGCAACGGTGTTTGCCTCCATGTCAATGATTAAAATTGCGACTATTGCTAAATCTCATATTTGAATAAAAGAGAAGCGAACATATGCACGATTTTTTACTTATAAAATCCTTAGTTGGGTTTCTGTGTAAAAAGTTCATTTGCTTTGATTGTTTTAATGATATCATAACATAACCTTTTACAGTCCAACTTTATGCGCTTCGTATTCACCATGCTTTCTCCGCTTTCCATGAATTATTTTATAAGAACATTTTAGATTCAATATTCGTTATATTTTTTAACGCACCAGTGGCCGTGATTGGTATCCCGCGTCTACGACTACGGGACATTTCGACTAAAGTTAATGCTTCGCGTAATGGGGGTCTTTTGCTATTATCACTCGTCCTTAGTAGGGGTGCTAATAAGTAAACCCACCGAGGAACGCACAAATAGACCATTTTAACAAAATGAAATAATAACAAATTTTCCCTAATTTGCTCGAACTGAGAGGGTAGAAGTACTATTATGTAGTAAGTATTATGATTTTGAAATGCACATATAGAGTATACGAGTACGATATCGAAATGCGAGTCCTTTCTAAAATAACTTTTTTATTCATTCTTTTTGGACTATCACGGTAAAAGCAATATAAGATAGAAAGCTCCACTTTCATCGCTTGCGTCTCATTGTGTAGAAGGTAGCTTGCTATATTTTACGCGCCGCGATGTATGAAAATAGTACCGGTGTCTTTACATGCCGTTGGTGCTCATATAATTTTTTTGTCGTAAATAATATTACGACTATATCATCAGCCTCAACTTCCGTATAATAGGAGACCCAACTTTCCCCCCACAGTTAAGTTTAATACAGCTTGCTCTACGAAATGCAGGCCGTCCATTTTTCTATATTATGCTGTATAAAATGCTGTACGAAATACGCAAACGGAAGAAAAAATACGATGAACAAGTTTTTGCTCATGGTTTGGCGAGATAGATTCCAAGTCTGTCAGTATTCACCAAGATTGGATGTAAATAAGTTGACTCTCTTGCATATTGCTTCAACGCGGCGAAACAGTGCCAGTACCTTAGCTAGTTAAGCTAAGAAAGTTTCATGAACATAATAGCACATAGAGAATCGACATAATCTCCGCATACCATTCAGTGAATGTCACATCGCATCAATCGCTGTATGAGACTTGAAAAGACTCTTACATTTTCTGTTTCTTTGATTCATATTTACATATAACTAAAGCGTAAAGGAGAAAAATAAAAGAAAAGGATGAAAACCTTTCGTCATCCGCCTTCATCTTATTTTCATACTTGAAACAGCATTACTCCTGAAAGGATTTTGCTTTTAGAACATTGGAAGCAATGTTTTTGCACTTTTTAGAAGAAAGTTGTGCTATGAAAGCAATTTTGTAACAACAAGTGACGACTACAAAAACATAAGATATTCTAGACAATTGAACCGTGAATTTGTGTATGTGATGGAACTACTGTTTTCCTCGTGTGCTCTTGGTGCATTCACATCATGGACAGAGACATTTTGAAACCCCGTTTCTATAATCCTTTTAAACGATAGAAAGCTGTCGGTTTGACGTGTGTGCGTCTCTTGCCAACACGCCAATATACCCTCCTCCATATGACAACATAATAATACTCACCCTAAGCGCCATTTCTATTACTCTCTCTGGTAAAAGTAACCTTTCACTAAGATCACGACGTAGAAAGGCGTGTAATAAAACCGAGGGCTTTCAGGATTTTTGGTTTTGTGTCATCGTCAGTGATATTATAAAAGAAAAGTAATTTCTAAACAAGACACTTTTGAGGCTCACAACCAAGAAATATGAATGGAGAGTTAAAGGAATATAGTCTGTGGTAGTTAGGTTTCCAACTAGTAGTCGGGTTTGTGGAGTAGTGGCATTGTGTTCAGGTTAACTTCTATGATTTTAAGCTTTGCCCGAAAATTGAAGAAATCCATTTCGGTCTAACATAAACTTGCTTCTTTATCCTTTCAGAATCTCTCTACCCTTTCTTCGTCCCAGTCTTGCTGTGTAATCCTTAACCACTGTTCGTATAATAATAATAGTAATGATATAATATTAAGTGCACAATACACAGAGCTCGCTCACACAAAGGAAGTGAGAAGTACTGGATTGTACGTGAACAAGTAACTCGTACAAGTTTTTGAACCAGTAGACTTTATAGGGCTACTTAAGTTCTTGCATCAACACTGACGAGTAGCTTTGGGTTCAAGTTGTAGCCTGGAGTAAAGAAAACTGTCTTTTCATTCTTGATGCGATTCTGTTGTTAGATAGTTCACTTATCTCTTCGCCTCAGTGACTTCTTTTGTATCCTCACAAAATTTCTTTGTATACCTGTAAAATTGGAGAAGAAAGTAGGACTGGCGTATCATCACGTTCCTACAAGTTTCTCCGGGCTGTGCGACGATCATGTGAAGCTGATGATTTTGTAGTGCGGTAGCAATTTAAATAGCACTTATGGCTATATTCTGCAGTTAGTAATATACTCGTTAGTCGTTGTAGTGCACTGATTTTAAATTGTTTCGCTTGGTGAATACGCAAGTCATCCCAAGCACAGCAGACCAGAGACCACAACTTCGTGTCAGGAGAGGTTAAGTATTTGTCGATTGTTGAGGTGTGGAGAGCATCCTGAATGAAGCTATTATTATTTTTAATAATATCATACGGAGTCTCCGCTCTATCATAATTTGTGTGTGCATTAATTCCTATGTACGCAATTAAAATTTTTCTCAAAGCAAACACACATAAACCATTGTCCCCAACTACCTTGTGGTAACTTGACCAAGAAAGAGTAAAGACAAGTTTGTACAATAGAAATTTGCTCCCCGTCTTACATCGGTTACGTTGTACGTACTGGTCGCCATTCTGTGAGCAACATAGTTGCCTACTTCGAAGTATAGGTCCAACTTCATGGATTGCATGAGAATTGAACGAAGAATTCAATTAGTCTCGCCCAACCAATATGATCGTAGCTAGAATGTAGACTTAGAGGACACGGACGTGCTTGATATGACTTCAATAAAAAGCTCTTCCCAAAGCAAACCAACTTTTCCCTTAGTATCTGAACGTTTTAAATTTTAAATGTATTAAAAAACAAAACTTTCGTATTGTTATGTAAATTGTTAAGCTAATAGCATTACGACCTTTCCCTTCCTGAATAGTTTAGCTCACTAATAACAATGTAAACCCTCTGTTGGTTATTCCCCAATGTAAATTTACAAAGAAAAGTTAGAGAAATCTCCTGTTCTGAAGGAAATTGGACGTGTGTTCACTCTTTGCTTATATTTGGGTACCCGACAAGGCAAAACGGGAGGCATAACAAGTTTTTCAAAGTAAAGTAATGCCTTTCTTTTTTACACTTTGTTTTGCTATTGAAATAGCGAAATACAACTTTATAAACTCTTCCAAAAGAAAAAAATATAACTTTCACTAGTTGGATGCAAGCATGTAATAGTACACAGCATTGCATGTTATGTAGTATTGCAAGAATGGCTTCCTGCCCGATGTTGGAAAGTTCTTGACAGTATTTTGTTTCGCAAATAAGTTTCATACAGAATTGGTCTGTGTTTCTTTGCAGTTTCGTTTCTCTTGAGCACAATTACGAATCGCTTTCACTTCAACTACGTACTTATCGTTTTACATGTTTAGCAAGACGTGCTAGCTAACATTCATAGAAAGGCTCGGCAGTTTGTTGACTTATTTCATGGTATGTGTATTTAAGAGGAGCTTTAAATACGTACCGGGACTTTCGTACGTATACAAAAATATCAAATGTAAATTAAATGGTGGAACTATCAAAGCCATTACATACGAATCAAAAATCGACACGCCCGATTCATAGGACTTCTTGAACATGTACTTACTGCATCCACTTTTTTACGACTGGCCATTTTAATTTTACATAGTAGAGTACTATCGTCAATTGTAATGTAAAGATCAGAGAGAGAAAAAGAATAGCCAAAACGTAATGTAACAAGGTGTAATATAATATATAAGGTAGCAATACATTCCAGAAATCTATCATAACTTTTGGTATATTAGGTGTGTAAACATCTTTTTCCCTCTTTATGAATAGTATTATGTATTTATATCTTAAATAAATCGTGCCTCCCTGTTGACAGTGAAATGACTTTCGACGCACTAAGAGCAAAAATATATTTATAAAACATCTTTCTTCCAGGTACTTTCAGCAACAAAAAAAATCGAGCGTAAACTGCTATATTCAGGATAGCATCATACTACTTCAACTTAGTGGGAGACATGTCCCATGTATCATACCATTTCCTGCGTATCACTTCCCAGTCAATGGCATACAATTAATTTTGCTTTTTTGTGGGGGACTTTTATTTGGCTTTCACAATTCTACCTTTCGCCTTCATTACCTTTGCATGCGGTATGTGTAACATGGTAATAACGCTATTAAATGAAAAAGCCCAATATCATACATACGTATCTCAACTTAAGTATGTAAAAGTATCTATATTGACTTCGTACCATGACTCCGAAAAGATTGTCTAATATTGGGATACAGAGATTCTACGTTGACATTTTGTGGCTATAATGGAATATGAGATGAAAGCAGGCATTGATGTTTTTTCGCCGTATGCACAAAATGTACTTCATGCAACATACAACAACAATGTAATTTAGCCTCATGTGCATTCATGAAGGAGATTTTTTTCATGCACACATTTATTTTCAAATCAGCTTCTCGTTTTACCGAGTATTGAGTACCAAAGAAGCTCGTTACAGCCTATTTAAATTGCTGTTTGTCGTTCTTAAGTTGGAAAAAGCCCTGGTGAAAATAATGTAGTCATGCGAATATGATGATGTTGATGCAGTGTGGTTCCCAAGATGATATAATGATACTGACGAAGTCAATGGCGTTAGTTTTTGCTGATGTCGGTACTACTTTGTGTGGCGTTCTTGCTACATTGCCATAGCACTTGGTATAGTAATAATACAAACGAAAAGGCCTTAAATAACGCTGCAACAACCGTTACAACTAGTAGTATACTTAAGGGCAGTAAGAAAGGTTTTTCCTTCCTATTATTTCTTCAGAGGGTGATGATGACGGTGGTGATGGTTGCCTCTTTTATTTTCTTTCTTTTTCTTTCTTTTGTATCTTCATCCTTTTCTCAACGGTCTAGTTAAAAAGTGAACGAGCAAGGCGAGCCTGTCGTGTTCGTCATC
Source organism: Akabosia matsudoensis (assembly GCA_019593645.1). Classification (NCBI taxonomy): domain Eukaryota; kingdom Metazoa; phylum Arthropoda; class Collembola; order Entomobryomorpha; family Paronellidae; genus Akabosia; species Akabosia matsudoensis. The sequence continues at coordinate 12,962 of VICI01001376.1, forward strand.
CTTTTAGTGGGAAGAAATAAAGAAGAATGAAACGAAGGAAAGAAACGTTGTGTTACGCCTTTTTGTATGAGTCGTACATGTAAAGTGTAAATAAGATATACATAGATCTGTGTGTTAATACTTCACAGAATAAGGTTTGCAACTGTTATTATTATTTTTGCCGTTAGTACAAGGGTAATGGTGAAAATTCGGCTTTTGTTCTCAACTTAAGACAAATAGTATATTACATGTGGTGTATGTAGCATAAAGGAAAAGCAAACTTCGCTTGACTTGACTCCATCATCAGCAAAATCGTCGTCGTCACAGCCAGAGCCTTAGCATCATCTAAAAGTTTCGCTCTTTCGTTGTACACTCAACGGTGCCGTTCCGCATCTCTGCTTCGTAATGAAACACACACAATATAAAGTTTTTCACATCCTCCTCCTCTTCATCATCTCTTTTACCCTACATTTAACTCTCGTAACTTTTTCATCATTACAATTTCGTCTGAGAAACTAGTGAACCTAGTGCTATATACTTTATATTACCACGTTCGAACAAAAATATCTTAAACAAAGGAGGAGAAACAAGATCCATAGTCATCATCCTCGTCATTTTCATCGTAATCATCATCAACCATGTACCATTTGCATCCTTAGAATTTTCACACTTTACTCCGTTGTTCCTACTTTCTCCTCCATCGTCATTGCTTTCATTTCTGTCCCTCATTTACCGCCCCGTGGTTGTCCTCCACACACAGCTCCTATTCCAAGTTGCGCTTTTGTGTTTCCTACGAAATCGCAGGTTGTGCAGTTTCTCTGGTTGAAATTTTCCAGAAAGTGTTAATGTACGGTTACAGAGTTCAAGTGCCACTAGCAATTTTACCTTCGCACGATTTTTTTACGCTGTTTCCTTATTTAAGCGTTTATACTTAGTACATATTGCTTGTTTATTTTCAACATGGCATTTACCGGTGCTTGTCTACGTTTCATTTATGACCAAAAAAGAAAAGACACTTACCATTGTAATTAAACCATTTTACTGTAACAATGCATAATTTTCCGTCAGCGTGCAGCACACGTCAAAGAAAGCAAAGCTTTTAATTCTATATGTTTGGTTATAGTCTTGGCGGTTAAAGTGTCATTGGACACAGTACATCTCTCTCATAACATAACACTGGATTTCACAAATAAATCCTTTCGTATTGTGATAAAGCTATATATCCACTGATTCTAAACACAATTGGCACTGCAAAATTCAAATCGCGTAATTTAGCCGCTCATCGTGAACATGACAGTTTCGCAGAAGTGGAGAAGAAATATTTCCGCGTAACTGTGTGTTTAGTGCTTAATAAGTGCATCAAAGCAGGTGGATAACTAGTGTTGCTATTTCTCATTGCTACATGGATGGTACAGTGAGGTGAAGCAGTTGTGAGAGATTTGTTAGCCCTTCAAATGTTACAACAAGCTTTCAGGTTTTCCCAAAATATATCTGGCCAATGAGGTATGAGGGGTTCTTGGAAACGACAATGGAGGTAACAGAAGGTAACAGGGTAGATAAGCCAAGATATATTGCTTGTTGGAGCACAAATGGGTTCCAAACATTCATCAAGATACTTTCTCCAAGTCTTAAGAGTGCTGAAATAGTGCTTTAGAACGTGTGCAGATACTGCAAGGGAAAGAAGCGTGGTCATAATTGTGAAAGCCAGAACTGAAATAAAATTGAGTGCTGCGCCGTTTCTTATAGAACTAATATTTTCCCATGCAATACCCCACTTGAACTCTTGATTGTTCCACTGTCTAGTTTATGACATTCTTTTGAGTGAAGAAGGAAACAGATTACTATGTCGAATTATAGCATTAATTATTGTACTCTATTCAATGATTCTTTCACAAAGCTATCTTACTTTATTTGTTATAATAAAAAAATTGTAACTTTTTGTAGCTTTGACGAATTTTAATTGCACTGGACGAATCTGTATTGTATTCAAGAGTGTATCAGAGTGCTATATTGATTTTTGTTTTCGGGATAAGTGCATTTTAAAACATTGTCGATAATTATCAGTCACGTTGAAGCCAATAACAGGACGGTAAAGATGTGTTGGTTTTCCCAAAGTTTAACTGTTAATCTCAATTTATTTTTAAAGACTTTACTTCTAGAAGGTATCTGAAAAAGGACTACCTTTTGTTTGGAGACCTGACAACTAAGCTAGATTATATGCATCCGGTGCATACTGTTCTTTAAGTGAATACGGATTTTATCATGAAGTGAGCATGGCCAACACTTTTCATCGACCACTTTATCTAAGGTACAAGTACTAGACCTCAGTTCCAGGCTGGTCTAAAGAATATTACGTTTTATAGCGCATTCAAAAGAATAACAGTGGTACAATGGAGACTTGAGCCAGGAAAAAAGATAAAATGGCTAGAGCTGTGGTGATAAGAAATCTTGTGTTATGTCCATCAAGTGACAAGCACCGTCATAATAGCCCTTACAATCACCACTTGACTTCCTGTGATAGTGGTTACCCAACATTTGACACTTCTCTCAGAACAAGTACCACCCTTTGTTCCATCGGCAGCAGTGACAGTAAAAATGTAATCAACGTCTACGACCAAACAAACCTTAGTGTCTTCATAAGTGAAAAATTAAATCGAACTAAAACAATATCCTTATCTTCATTAAAGAAAAGAAAACGAAGAAAATTACGTTTACATGTCATATCGTCACATTTCCAGTTTCCGCAATTAGTTTTACTTCTGCTTGCTCTTGTTCTATCCTGCACATCTAATGTTTCTCTTATGTGCTCCGCATGTTACTTGTTTCCGGCAGGTATGCCAGACCCATGTGCCGACAAAGCTTGCTTATTTGGCTCCCGGTGTGTGGCATCAGCGGATGGTCATGTTGCCACTTGCGAATGTCCAACTTCTTGTCCCAATTATGGCGACAGCGATGACTCACTACCAGTTTGTGGATCTAACGGAGTCAACTATAGAAACAAATGTGAACTGGATAGAGATGCTTGCCGACAGAGAAGGAACATCACAGTTCGATACGAAGGAAAATGTGGTAAGTAAACAATTAGTTATGTGAATCAATGACATGTGAAATGACAGGTTTTTGAATATGAAGAAACTTCAGATTTTGCATGAATTGTTGACATAAATGTTTGGGTGCCAATGCAGTACACATCCTGTATTTGCTCCCATTATAAATACAAATAGTCTCCAATTATAGCCCCCACCCTTGCAGAAACATTTTTCCTATTATAAACTGATGTCGGTTTCGACTAGAAAACCAACGTTAACATGATTTCTTTGGTAAGATTATTATGAACTGTAGGTTGGAATCAGGCTGAATTTAGAATTTTTTTGTTCAAACTGATTCAAGAAAATTGACCATTATAGACGGTCTCTATTTATGGCAGAGTTTCTTATTGTAGCCAGGTTTGGCTTTCATTTCGACCATTATAACCAGGGCTATTATGGGAGCAAATACAGTATTTCCGCAAATGAGTTTTTAAGTTAGCTCCTCGAGCATAGACATTCTGTGGTTGTGACATAAGTTGCGTCGATGATGTGGTAGTGGTAGAAACGCATCAGACTTGAGTGCAACAGGAAAGTGAATTTAAACCAACATCTCTGGACGGTAGTTGGTGCAGACTAACTAAAAAAATAGAGAGTTAAAGAGGCATCCCTTCCAGTTCGGTAAAACATATTTATTACGTTGTACGTAGTTATAGGTATATTCTCCGTTGAAAGAAAACTATGTAGCATAATAATGTACCGTAGCCGATGGAACCGCAGTCAACAAATCTTATTCCTTGCCATTTTTATTTTTCCATCTGCGTGAGATGCACAAACACTTTTTTTGCGCCATAAACTTGTACAGATATGGGGTGCTATAGCATAATACGGCGAAGAGAAATTTATGTGTTAGCCTATAGGCTTCTGATTCTTTCAAATGTTCTTATGTGAAAAATAATGATTTGAGCAAATCTCAAAGAAAATCACATGCAAGGATCGTTTTGAAGTTTTACCTCGGAGGTCCGAGATTGATATGCTTTAATTGTACAGATAATCCCGGGCAAGATTTTCCCCAAGCTCTCAAGTAGATCCTTGTTGTATGGCTGGTAAATATAAAAGTGTCTTGAGGTTATAAAGCATCGGCCGGACATGTACATGATTAAAACTATAGAACGTACTGCAAGTAAAGTAAATTGAAAAATTGAATCTTAGCACTGCTGCTGGAATCCAATATCAGCTCAAATATATATGTTAAATAACGCAAAGACATAAGAATCGCTCCTTCGTTTCAATGAGAAGCAAACCTGTAACAAATACATTAAATCTCTTCTAAGAGTAAGGTCATAAAGAGTGGAGATGAGTCGCAAAGAGGTGTGCACATACGTACATTTTCCTAGGATTTTTCCAGTGTCTTACATCTTACAATGATGACAAGGATGATTTGCGCTTTATCATCCTATTTCGCCCTCCTCTCTTGACTCTCTAGTTTACTAACATCATCACCCCACTCATTCCTTCCCGAAAGAATGAAATGAAGGCAACACAATGGATGCTTGTTGTTTTTTGGATGAGTTGGTTGCAGTGCTCACGTGCTCAGCGGCAATATTACTTTCTCTGAACCGAGGAAAAAATCTTGAGTTCTCAGCAGATGCCGTAAACACACATCTTCTGGTTGTAGGTAATATGCTTTTGGGGCATTCACCATTCGTAACTGTCTGCAAAGGAAATAGTTTTTTAAAAGGGTGCAAAACCTTATGAGAGTGGAACATTTAAAGAGCACTGGCATGGATAATGTATCAGGATGAAAGGGAAAGCGTCGTCAGTACTGTTACTTGTCTGTTGAGTTTATTCCTCTATGAAAACATGGAGCAGAGAGTTTCTTACAAAGAAAAGAAAGAAAAAGAGAAGGAGGATTTTTCTCGCTTCAAGAGTCTGACAAAGACGTTAAGCTGCTGCATCCCTCCGCCTTGTCTAGTATATGGTGTACGATGTGGTTTCTTGAAGTACGTACTTTATTTAGATGAAATGCACGACTGAATGGGTAAATAATTATTTACTTCATCGTACCATTACCGCCACCAACGTTATGTGAAATAGTGAGAGAAAGTTCCTTTTATGATGTCAGTTAGTCTTCGCATCTTTTTACTACAGGTGTAATTTTCCATGTTTATTGTCCCTCCTTTTTTGAGAGCCGGAAGTGGTTAAAACCTAATGTAGAATTAAAAATTTCAATTAAAGCAATTTTTAACCTGAATGGGGTGCACAAATGCTTTCTGTTCGAAAAAGCAAGAGCATCTTTTATCGGGCGAATCATTAGCTTTGTCAAACCGTGTTTGCTCAATGAAGGGAAAGTCCAATAACAGTAAGTACACCACACACCGCCATAGTGCATAGTAGTAGCGATTTAGAAAAAGATCTGAATTATTTTTTCCTTAAATTACATTCTGGATTTCAATAATGACTACGTTGAAGACTAACTTCAACCGATGAAACCCAAAGACTCTTACCACATTTTAGGGATGGCTATAGTGTTTAAAAAGGCTTTTCGAAAGAAGGAGGATGGGCAGCAGTCAGCGTTTTAAAAAATAAATGAGGGCAACACATACATATACATATCGGGTCCATAACCCCGTACCATACCAGCTTGATTCAGCTTCCTTTCTACAACCGAATGTGGCTGGTTTTGCTTGACTGTGTGTGATTTTTACCGCTGATTAACTGAATTATTTTTTCCTTAAATTACATTCTGGATTTCAATAATGACTACGTTGAAGACTAACTTCAACCGATGAAACCCAAAGACTCTTACCACATTTTAAGGATGGCTATAGTGTTAAAAAAGGCTTTTCGAGAGTAGAAGGATGGGTAGCAGGCAGCGTTTTAAAAAATAAATGAGGGCAATACATACATATACATATCGGGTCCATAACCCCGTACCATACCAGCTTGATTCAGCTTCCTTTCTACAACCGAATGTGGCTGGTTTTGCTTGACTGTGTGTGATTTTTACCGCTGATTAATTATTACGCTGTTCCTGGGAACTCCCTCTACTCGTTCCTTATTCTCGTTTTTTTATTCAGAAAGGAGAAAATCGTTGCCATAGTTGACGGGTTTAATAAATTATGGTCATACTTGAAGAAATGGATGGCGTTTTAGAGATTATGTGTACACATCGTAGCGAAATAGCGTGCTTGTGGCATTATAATTGTGGTGGAATAGGAGCTCAAGTTCGGGCTGGTTAGCTTTTGCAAATGATGCATAATTACAAAGATGTAAAAAAGGATGAGTAATAGGATTTTGCCCTAATTCCCGAAAACTGTTTTGTGAATCTAAACTATAGATAATATGATATGATAAACCATAATGTATCTGTTCGCAGACGTACTTGCGTATTTGGTATTTACGTATGTTTGTTATCCTAATGATCCCAAAAAAAAAAACTTTCAGTTGGCGAAAATTCACAAATTCATAAAATATTGGGACATTAAACCCAATTACCTCGTCGTAACAGTCTATTATTTGCAATAAAAATTATTACATACAATACGCATATGATAGCTTACGAGAATATTTACGTATATTCTTATACGGAAGTTGTTTTCTTTAGTTTCTTGCCAATTTTCTGTGGCTCACTCTCCATGGCTACAAGGATTATTTAAAATACACAATCATACTCTTGCACAATGTTTTCCATTTTCTCCACAATAAAAGAAGAAAAACTGCATAGTGGAATGACGTTTCCTCCTCTGAAGCATATATGACTTCAGTGGTGGAAAGCATGTGATTTGTCAAAGGATTATCTGTTGACTTGTAACATCCATTTATTTGTCAAAACGGTGAAAGCAGACGAATTTTCCTCTATCCTAGTACGTAGCCCTGCGTCAGTCTTTTGTACACTGGTTAGTTACTTGAATATCCTTGTCATGCACAAAGTGAGTGGATACACACTAGCAAAGCTCTTTGCTTACATGCTTTTCTTGGTAATAGAAATTTTGATGGGAGCAGGAGCGAAATATATGATACAGACGAACTGATGTTCCTACGGGAGACCGTTAAAAAATGAAGACTTACTGCTATACAATGTTTATAACTTGTATGTATAGATTATTGTATTTGAGCAAATGACTGACAGTTAGGGAATAAAGTAAGCTACAGGAAGTATGGTTATGTATGTTTGTACTTTTCTTGGCATTCCCATTTCTATCTACATATTGTTTGAAACGGAAATAATTTTGTTGTTATAATGGGTAATGAATCACAGAGGATCTACTGAATTCGACGCTGACTAAGGTCTCACCAATTTTTCTCTTTTAGTGAGATTATTTACGGGACAAACAGCTTTGTCATTGGAACTAGTGCAGCTGAATAATAATAACAGAAGTATAATTCTACACATTTGACAGTTAAATCCCATTCGTTAGACATATTTCGAGCAATAAATGTCATACACGTACATTTTTAGCTATGAACAACGTTTAAAACTATGGTACGGATTGTTTATTTGGAAATCTGCTAAATAATTTTTAAAGAAAGTACCCAAAACAACTAGGAAATGTGGAATCTTGAGAGAAAGCGGGACCTCGAATGAACCTTTTTGAAATGATAAATTATTGTGACAGTTTTCAAAAGGATTTTTGGTAACTTCGCTGTGTTGTATAGCTTAAACTTATATAGGTAAGTTTATTAAACGTAACGAAGAAATATTCTCAGCGTACTCCAACTCCCGAAAAATTCCAGATTCCCGAACAACTGCAACTGATTTAGCTGAGTACTCCAAAATTACAAGTATAAAGTATAAATAAGTATGTTACCCTTAGTTTGTAGCTTCAATTGCCCAGGATCCAGATTTGCACAGGCTTTCTCCGCTCAGCGGGATATTTAAGACTATTTCCTAGTGTGCCTAACGGAGTAGAAATGAAATACAAGACGCAAGTAAAGCTGCAGCATGGAGTAGGACAGAAACAGACATATATTTACGAACGAGTTAAGTTACTTGTAATAACTGTTCTGTGGAAAAACTCAAAGATTTTCTAGGTTGTGAATTCTCCATCCGCTAGTGAAACTTGGGACGGATAGGCAGATCCATGCGTGATACCAACCCGTAAAATATCGCATTGCAATCTATTCGAAAATAGTTAATTCATGAAAAAATATGCATTGCATGCTAAATCATTCCATTCACTGGTGCTTTGCATTACGAAACAAACTACTGACTACCAACTCCTGTGCAGAAAACAGCAACACAATTGCCGAAATCCTTGTTTAGAATAAAGTCAGTTTTTTCTTTTTCACAAACAAAAAAAATAATAAAATGAAATAAATTGCCGAAACCAAACGCTTATCATTTTTGATGAATTTGTTCATTAGTCAAGGATTTTACTCATTATATAGTTGTGTCCAGGATCATTTTCACTTTACTAAGTTATTGAGAAAGACTAAGTCGCGTTTGAATCTTAAACTATGTTTGGTGTTTCTTGCCGCCTAAAGCTGAAGTTAATCTTTCGCACTCTCGCACGCTGGTTTTTAATAACCCGTAGAATTGTTGTTAATTAATAGGGGACAATTGAAAGTAAAGTAATCTATTATTAACCTAAAGGTACTTAGGAGTTTTCTGATCAACTGCTACATATTTTCATGATGATAAAATGCTCGTATTCGAAACTTGTAGTAACATGCAGTCATTACACTGACTGTTTCCTTCCACCTCTCCAAAACTTTCCAGAAGCTAATTCATCAATAATGCGTTATTCCAGTGCGATTAGGATCAAAACTATATTGTTTTATGCTGTACCTACGTTTTTTGAGAACCAGCATGTCATGTATTTCATTTACCCAACTCATCACGAATAAGAGATTACTTTGAAAAGACATGCAGTATAATTGTAATACTGGTACCCGTATGTCTATCGATCGCTGCATCCCACCCTAAATCCATCTAAATGTGTTTTGTTTAGGTGTATATCGTGTTAATAATGATGGAGATATTATTCTACAGAGAGCATAAACTAGCTTATCTTTTTATCCAACGCATCTTTATTTCAAAGGGGAATAGAACAAAGGGTTCTGCTTGCTTTTGGAAACTTTTCTCGAACGATTCTCTTTCATATTCATCCATCCGGCGATTCATTGACTCACTCCTTTCAAGCAAAAGACGTATAAATGAGACTGTTGTGAACCAACTGTTGTGAATTCAAATTCTATCCAACTTCAAGCTTTACATTTTGAGTTGAGAAACTCCTTAACCTCATTTAAGATTTCAGCCGACATTTCAGAAAAAAAAGATTACTATAAATCTAAGAAAGACAGAAGAAGAAAGATGGAGAAAAAGAGTTAGCTTTGAAACAAATTTAAGTGGTTTTTTCTTCATGTAAAACAAAATCACTATGTCGTTATATAGTTTGGTCTTCTCTGTTCCTGTCTGTCTAAAGGATTCATTTTCAATGCAACCACTTCCCATTTTAGCTTATATTTGCTTTCTCCTGAAGCCTATTCACAGAATAGTCTAAGGTCTCGTAAGGCTTTACTCCTCCAGCCGTGGTCATATATGACTGTTTGTGGGTGAGTAATGGTTAAGGTGGTCTCTTTTCTCGGCTTCGTCATCTATCTGTTCTTCTTCACAAAACAAAACCGTGGAAGAAGTATCCCTCATGAATTTTACTTTTTGTTTTTCCACTTCGAAGTTTCCTCTTTTTAAAGCGGGAGTACAGGTTTCTGAAATGAGTGAAACCCTGTGATGTTCCGAATATCGGTGCTTTGCTTTATGTTCGGTTATTTAGTTTTGTCTTGTTATCCGAAACCTCACTCTTAAATTCACTACTGAAGCTGCATAATTCTCATGTGCTATTATGTTTTCAAACGAAATGGGAGATAAAAGAAGCGGAGACTCGTATGCCTCCACTGCCTTGGTTCTTCGCGTACCGAGTTCACGTTTCTTCTTCCCCATTTATCTTTCTCTTCTTCCTAAAGGAATCTATCCTTTAAAATCCGTGCCAGCCTTTAACTTAGATTTACCATCGCTTTTAAGAAAACATAATAATATAATGTCAAACAAAGTATTTTATGTTTGCTACTAAATATATTGGTTTACTGAGTTTTATCTCCTGTGTTTTACAT
>VICI01001377.1:0-23074 GCA_019593645.1 Akabosia matsudoensis
AGGGCTTTCCTGCAAATAATCCAAGTAGAATCGTAACCTTTGCGTGGCGCACGCGGGCGGAAAAGTGGCTATAAATCAACATTGAGTGACCACTAGGGGAAATGACAAGTCAAATCTTGTTCTCCGTTGCCGAAAACATATGTTTTCACACATTTTCGTTCAAAATTGAATAACCCACAGAATGAGTTTCCTTGTAAGTAAAAATGGGCATTAAGTAAAAACAACCTAGGTTTATGTATTAATGCATAGATATCCTGAGATAACGTATTCTCTTCTTTGCATTTAAAAAGCCAATTTCGGGTAACACGTAACATTAATGTGGGATCATCTTCCTGCGTTTGGGTACTACAAATGCAAAAAAAAAAATTCAACTTGCCGTCGACCCTGTCGTTGATTATGTTTTATCACCTTCAAGTTCTAATAAATATATTCTAAACAAATGGAATGCACTTAGCGCACGATGTTTTTTGTTACCCTAGAAACAAACAAATAGACTGGTTTAATTTTTTCACAAGAATAAGTCACCCTCGGAAACTGTCAATCTGAAAATGGTCCAAAAATATTGCGATATTCAGCAATGACATAAAATAAGTATGAATGAAGTATTAAGATGAACAAGCACTTTGGACACACTTGTTGAAAGTATTTTATGAACAAACAAAAAATTGTTTTAGTGTTTTTTTAACAGTTTTCACTGAAACAATTCGGTCTGCACCACATGAAGGGAATTCCTTTAGAAAAATAAAACCCTAGCACCTAATAAATCCTACAATAAACAAAATTAGAAAATGACACAAATATTTTGTTGGAATGATTCTTTACATTTTCAGCTTTCTCTATGGCAACATTCACACAAAATGACGTATGCCTAAGTAATGAAGAAAGAACAGCTGCGTACTAAAATGTAATCATAGAATTTTATAATTATGGGAGATGGGAATAGAATAATATGCTGTTATGTCAAGAGGAAGTGAATGCCACGGCCGGGAAAAGCGGCTTGTTTACTGATTTCTTTCTCGTGCACGGGTCTCGTTGCCGATGAACGTTTGTCTTGTTACAGACGCATCGTGTGCATAATTTTCCTCGTAGTAAGCAAAATGAGAAATCTAAATAAACATGGGTACCCGTGTGTTGAGCAATGCCTGTGATCCATACATGTGTACAATAAATTTGTTAAAGTAATACATTCTAAATAAAATTCGAACATTGTGAACATAACACTGAATGAATAATCTATGCTAAAGTATAATGAACACTCATTCGCAATCAACAGCATGTAATATAAAACAAAAGTGCTTGTTCTTCTAACTGCATGTTCTGAATGCTGATCAGTTCTCGTCATGCTAAGTAGTGCCACAGCAAGTTGCTTCCTGTTCCTGATAGACTCAGAACTCACACATACTGAGAAAGGCCGTTTATCCTGATCCGTATACTTTTCAACCTTACTCGCGAAATCGCTCTGTGTCACAACTCTGCCAATTTGGCACCCGGCTCGGGAAGTTTATTAGCAAATTGGAAGAATACAATGGCCAGATCTCGTGTAGACGATACAAACGTGCTGTTTGGCTCCCACCGAGGCCGATTTTTTTTCGTACCCTAACTCAATATGCCTGCACAAGTAAAGTCGATTTTCGCCAACGAAATTGAAAACATAGGCCGAGTCCACATGTACATGGACCTATAATGTAATATTAAGTTGTTTTCATTTGTGTTTGGTATGTTTTCGATGTTAAAAACTATTTTTAGTCTCGGTGTGCCAAAATGCCTTTCCCACGATTGAACGACAGCTGTATGCATGACGAGGTTATCTTGATAGACAATCGACAACAAGGTTCATAAAGCTGGTCGACCCTTTTAATTCATTTACATCAAGGAACACACCTCTCACACACTGTATGGTTTGAATCGATGTGTCTAATTAAGTACCCCTTGAATTTTTAAGCGGAAACGAATGAAGATTTTTCGTTTCCCTTTCATGACGATCAACCTGAGTTTGCCAACGTGTTTGATAGGTGAATCGCTTAATGTCAACTTGTATCATTCATACCTGCCTTGTCTTCTATGCTAATTGAAGTCGTACCTGTTTTCTGTATACAAGAAGAAATGATCACGAGATCCATTGAGCGAGGAATCATTCGATCATATGCAATCTAGAGTTTTATGCATGTAACTCATCACTCTTTTAAGCAAACCCTTAATGCATATTTCTTGATGTCCTGTAATTCTATCACACCTTACTCGTTGCCAGCAGCAGGTTGACCATTACAAATGAGGCATGAGTTATGTACTAAATGTAATCTATACCTAAAAAAAGTATCACCATTTTAATTAAAATTGGAGGAAATTGATTGGCTCCATTTTGGCAAGGAGTTTCAATATTGGAAGCCCTATCAATTGGAGTGTTCGTCCTACTTTTCTTTTCTCTTGTGTCGATGATTTTTTTTTCGACGTTTCTTGGTATATTTCTGCGAAAAGAAAGCGGAACCGGTTCACTGTAAATCTAAAGCTTCAGTTGCCGGCTAAGCATGGGAGAATTTTCACCATGTCAATATTAAATACAATGTACTCCTTGCGTCACGTAAGTTTGACAGGGTTTTCCATGTATTTCTTATGGCGAGAATGTCAAACTTATTTGGCGCAAATAGTATGATAATAATGCAACTTTGCTGTGGTACAAATATTGTTTACATATCATGTAAATGTACAAGGAAATTCGCTACAAAGTATATGGATTACTTCATATTTGTTACATTTAGCTCCAGTTATGAGCCAACCCGCTTATGTCAGTTTTAGTAACCACCGTCTGCCCTCAAACAGCCAACTTGGTCGCAGACATGTTTAGTTTATTATTACTTAAGCCAAAACCCAAAGGACTTAGATCATGGACCATAGGGTTGGCTGCGAAAAGTAATTGGTAGATTTATTTGTCGCGGTTTTTCATTACTTTCCAAGCTGAGTTGTTTGTCAGATGAAACAGCAAATACGGAACGTAGTATTAAGGACCAGTATCTAAACGATTTAAACTGTAGCGTATTAATGCAATCGTCTGGTGTTCTGTTAATTATTACACAGATGAATAGAAAGTAAAACATGCGAGTATAAATTTAAACAGCAACGCATGCCTATAGAAAACACTGCGATTTTTAATAGTAGCGATTTGCAAAAAGAAAACAGAGAAAACAGTGGCGCTACATGTGGACGTAATCTCTCTTGGAGTATGACCACCAAAACCACCATCACCATTTGTGCAGCTTGCCATGTCAGTATGAAGGAGCTACGGAAATGCGAGAATGCCATGAGTTTTTGAAGAAAAGTCATTAATTTTTATTGTTATATATATTTTCATAGTCAACTATGAATACCACATTCTCTATTTTCTTATTAAAACGACGTAAAAGTTAGGTTTTTGTGGGTAAATACTTCCGTTTTCTTTTGTTGCGCACTCAACTTTTATAGCTCTTCAGTGTAATATCCTATTTTATTTTTCCGTGCCATTTAAGCAAATTTAGCAACTTACTTGCGGTAGACCTTTTTGAATAAAAACTAAGGTGGGAATCTGATATGCAGTCCCTCCTTTTAAAAATTATCGAACACGCGGCGGCTACCCACATTGTAAAGAATTCGTTAAAGCACCAAGTTGTTTTATTTTCAAAGATTATAAGTAATTATGAAGAAATAGAAAACTTGAGAAGCCTTAGTTTTGGCTTGAGAAAATCTGCTTATCGGGCCGTGTACACATGTTTGCACACTTAAAATACGAAGTTTTAACTTAAAAAATAAAATCATGAAAATTAAACCGAGGAAAGTTCCAAGTGTCTTAAGGTTTACATAACGCTTCAGGGACCGATTAAAGAAATTGTTTGAACTGAAGAGTGTAACATGAGATAGCTTTATCAGAATCTTCCTTTATTTTTTGAGATGACAAAGAAATCTGAGTAACGCTGCTGGTTAGATGTATTCACGACGAAGTTGTCGTATTTGTTTACGGGGAGAATGTCCTATAAGACCAAAACGGAGAAGGGGACGCTGTCAAAGAATGCCGAACTTGTTTCCCATGTTTGAAGTTTTCTTGTGGTATGTATCATTATTCGTACAATTGTAAAGGTAACATAAATACATCCCTCTGATCCTTCCCGTCGAAAAAGAAAAAAAAACATTTTATTAGTTTACAAGACATCATGGTGTATTGTTTCATTAAAATCCTGTCTTAAAGGTCTAAAAAGTGGCATAAAGAGATATGATGAAAAATTTGGAGGACATGTACTTTTCTCTTCGAGTGAGTGAGCTTTAAAAACAGCGTTCATTCAGCCTAAACATGGTAATCTTAAAACAACCCTAAATGCAGACAAAGGTGATACAAGAAATTACTAGATAACAGAGACAAGAGACATGTCTATCTGTTTCATATAGAGGATTATTTTGAAACTGGACTGGACTTTTCCCCAAACATTATCTCTGCTTCCACTAAGCTTTCCTTTATGTCTCATGTTATTGCATATTTATCTGTAATTGTCTTGGCAGTCGTAAATTAAAATCCTGTGTGATAATGGATAAGAGGCATCATCATCATAATTCCATGTACGTGTATAATATGGGTTGACCTTGTTAAGATATGAATAGTTAGAATCGACAGAATTTTTTGAGCAAGTGACAAAACTTTTATACCTTGTGTTCAAAGTCCTTATAAAATCAAAGGAGTTTATGATATTATATTTTTTAAGTAAAAAATTGCATAAAATTCATATGACATAACTGCTGCATACTACTGTGACATAACTGCAGAACTTGTGTAATTTGCAGAGTACCTTAAAATTGAATACAACAAAAATTAACTCCTTTACGCATCTATAGTTGTATACCAACGCAACGGATGCTACGAAGAAACAGGAAGGAACTCGGACGTATCTAGGGATCCTTAGTTATGCGACAGAGTTCTGTGAGCTTCAAGTTCAAAATGGAAGGTAAATAAATTAGGCTAGGTATCCAACTTCAAAACGTAAGTCACGACTACAACTGTTGTCACGAAACTAAATAAAGGTTTCCTCACCATCTACCATCGAAGTCAGTATGATAAGTCATTTTCCTCATGCATCTTTGCTCTTTGTTTGTCCCAAAAATGTGGCAGCATAAAGCGTTTCACATAAACCAAAATGTTGTTATCTAGCAACAAAGGACGTACCACTGGGAAGTTCTTTTCTTGTATGTTTGCAGCTCGTCGAGTAACATTATAATTTTGGGGAAAAACTTGAACTACACCATGTGCATTACGCATCCACCTCTCTCTTCTTCATGCACAACGCCAGGTTCATGATGAGCTCACTTCTTCAGATAAGGAGAAACATAATAGAAGCATAAAATTGTATACTTTTAAAGAATTGACATAACGTATACGGTTTGGATGATCTGGGTATAACAAAGTGAAGATCTCTGTTGTATAAAACGTACATATTTTTATGCTTTCCTCAAATATTTCCAGAGAAATGGAAAAAAATAAAGTTATATAAACAGTATTTAAGCTATATATCTTGAATGAGGAAAAAGTTGTATAGGAAACAGTCCCAATGGGCTGCAGACACGATGCACGTGAGGAGAACGGAAATGATATTAAAAAGGCTCCTCTCGGTTTGCTTTTTACTAGAAATTTTCCACGTAAATTGAAAGGTTCACTTGCAAAACCGTAGGATTTTACCTTCTTCAAAGTGCGTATGAACGCTGGCGTGTGAATCACTTTCGTGAATTTGTTATATAGTCAAGCAGCATAAATAGATAGGAAGAGCATTAGACTTGTTCGATACCTTTAAAACCTTTTACTGCTGAAAATCCTGAATATCGCCCAATGCTGTTTAGTGGTTGGTGGTTATGAAGCTGTTATTATTCCAATACCGATGGTGATTTGAGCCCACCAACACATCGTGACGGCCGATCCGTTGTAGTTTTACGCTTAAGTGAATTTCGCAAAAACTGCGGCACTAAAAATATCGTTATGGTTCGACCTGCGAACAGCTTATCCCTGGCTTTCGTACTTTTTCTGTAGTTTTTGTGTTCCATGTACTTTGTAAAGAATTCTGATGGAAAAGTGCGCACTCCATTTTCCTCTCGTCGTCTCTTCACCTGCCATTATTGAAGGCTCCAGAGAATACAAAAACACACATGATCACATTGATCTGCCATTCAAAATCCTTAACTTTAACATGAAAGGAACGACTACATCAAATGCACTATTTTGAAAACAGAAAAGCGCAAAAAGTATCCGTCAGTGAAGAGAAAAGCTAAAACACGTACTTTCTTGGTTTTCGATTCCTTCTTCCTTCGGATGCGCACATTCCTGCCAACTCGAAGTTTTATTTTCTTACGAATAACAGGTATTTTGTCATTCCGTTTATGTGGTCTTTTGTAAAGACTTTATACCTGTAATAGAATAAGTTGGCTTGGTTTTCAAGTTGTTTTATTGACAAAAAAGACCTTTTATAAAGTTAACAGATATCATGGTCTCATCTTTAAAAAGGTATTAATATAAACAATTGCAACCAGCCCATGTATAGCTAGTCTTCATGGCAGTCTACAATGCTCGAGTCAAATAAAAGTTTTCATCTCCAAAGAAAACCATCTCGTTTGTATTCTTTCCCTCTCATTGAAAGGGTTGCCGCGTGGAATCCAATTAATGAGGATTTTGAGTTCAGATATATGAGAAATACCTAATATGTTGTATGTCATAGGTAGTTAGAAATGTCGAACGAGTTTCTTCGTGTGTTGCTTTATCGTAGACGTATTTGTACAAGCCTGCCACAACATCCCGAGGAATGCAACTGACGTAATATATTACAAAATACGTCGTTTCAAAATTCGCAGCATCGATATTCAAATAAGGGTAACCAATGGAAAAAAAATCGGTCACGTACATGTTTTCACTTTCAGAGCCACAAAAAGCCGTCAGCAAATCTGTCATCTCAATATCAAACTTTGTAATACATCCTCCTGTCATCTTTCTAGCCAAAATTTGTCCACAACGGATCAGTAACAAAAGCCAGAAAGAAAGTTCTGTTTCGCAACAGCCGAGAATTTTGGAATTGGACATAACAGCATTGCAGGTCTTCTGTTTGCAAAGTTAAAGCATTTTTTTTCAGCTTCGTAACGTTCAGAAGTAAAGATCACAGATATTTTCTATACAATGTTGAATGTGCACAAATCACAAGTTTACTTTTTATAAAAGAACCAAAATATCATAAAAGATCAAACTAGCTATTTCTTATTTAAAGGTATGAGGAAAAAATAGTAAGAGTTTGAAAAAATGGATATTTTCTTATACAATAGAGACAGTAATACGTAAAAAGTGCTTGAAGACATCCATTCAGCTAAGTAAAGTTTAGTGTATGCGGAAATGGAAGAAAAACGTTTCCTTGAAAGTCGGTTAACAACATGTCTGTATTTTTTGCTCGTTAAAAAGTTTTTAGTTGTGCCTCCGTTTCTTTATGTCATGTTGGATGCGTGATGGATAAATTGCGTAAGATAAGAATATCGACAGGAGTGAAGTGAAACCCTCAACAAACGGATATGTAGCGTCTCTTTCTTGGCTGGAATTTTTTTATCTGTAATTTGCACCCGGGTTATGTATCAAAGGTTTTAGACTATGTATGCACATTAACTTTGCGTAAAAACATAAAAAAATATGCTTAGATTTATATTGCTCTCTTAACAATTAAGACTAAGTAAGATTTTACGACCAAACTTATTTGCACATGATTGTATTATTTGTCAACCCTAGACAAGTCGTTAACTCAACTGATTTTCACGTTTAAAGACAAAAAAATCCTACGTTACCTTCTTGTTGCTGAATAGTGATGAATAAAAAGACTTAAAATTAGTCAGAAGTCAATATCTTGCGAAAACATTCGGCAATTGACTGACATCCCCCACCTTTTGCTATTCACAATACCTTAAAACTCCTTCAAGGTAAAAATATTATCCTTTACATAGGCTTGTATGCAACATAGGTTATGACAAAATAAACATCAATCTTAGGATTAGCTTTTACTGCAAAGTCAGAAATTCAGAAGTGTTTGACGGAAGACGAGCGAGGTAATAACAAAGTTATATCAGGAAGCTCCTCGCAAACTCCAGCAAACGAGACTACAATTTAACCTTCAAGCTGGCTATAGTCGAACCCTACATTTTATCCACTTGAAGTTGACATTGGCACATTGTCGGTTTTAATTCACCCGAAGAAAAAGTGTCGGATATATATTTTTATTCGCTCCGTATACGTTCAGATGCCTTTTGCACACCCCTATAAAAGAAAACTGGCTGTGTACAGATGGTTGCATGTTGATAAAAAAGATCGATTTTTTCATAAAGATATTAATGCCATTATAGCGTCAGGTTCTGAATGCTGGAAGGGGGAGAAAAGTGTGGGACTAGCAGAGACAATGTTTACCCTTCGTGACATCAAGGTCTACCTCATTAAATGTGCAGAGTGAGGAAGATTGCTGCATATTTCCGTCCATCCTAAAAACCATTTACGTTGCTACTCCTATGCACTTTTCGAAATAGTGAGAGAATAATGTCACCTTTTCGCATCGCTATCTTCCGTTTTCCAGACAGAAAATATCAGACTCGGCTCTTGACAAAATTTATATGCTACCAAGCCTCTTCACAAAAAGTTTCCCTGTTAAGCTTGTTTTTCTAATAAAGTATTATTGATTGCAACTTGCAACTCCGCTGTTTGAGTCATCCCTCACAACCAACCCGCACCTACAAGTCTCTTTACTTTTCCTTTTATAAGTAGCTATATAACAGTTTTGCTGCGTTGCACAAAATTTGAGTGGGATCATGGTGAGAAATGTTACCTTAAAAGTTATGACAGTCCTTTATTACAAAAGCATAGTTAACGAGACAAAGTTTGGGCAAACAAAATTTTGTTACAACTGCAATAGTAAATTTAATGATGGGGTAACAACGGATGGTGGAAGTGGCGGTGGTCTTTGCCCGTCACGTTTGTTTAGGAGCAAAAGCATTTTGTAACAAATGTCGTGGGTTTAACGATGATGTAACGATTGACGAGTCTGCTAGGAGAGAAAAACATGTCGTTGTGATGGAGATCCACTTGTACAAAAACAAAAAACGATGGAAAAGGCCACAGAGTGTTGGTGAAATTAGGAAATCTTTCTCTTGTTACAAGGATAACTACTTACAAGTCTCTTTTGTTTAAAGTTTAACGTAGGAATACAATGTCCATGCATCTTAAATTACTTTCTTGGGATAATTCTCACGTTCTGTTAAACATACATATTGTAAATCTTCGAAGTTATTTCCTCTCTTCTATTCTAAATCTTTTGGTGTTTGATTTTTCTTCGTAAAACAAACGCAACTGAACTGACGTAAATTGACAATATATAGTTTAAATACCATACGGTATACATGTAACATTTTCTATTTCGAACAAGGCAAAACATAATTCTCCTGGTCCCATGTAAAGCAAGTTGTCCAAATGATTTCACTGTGCTTAAAACCGTCTTGTACAGTTTTATTCTTAACAGTTTTCCCAAGTTTGCAGACAACAGGAAACGTCCATCCCTGTATTTTTCACAATTGTTTCCGCTTTTTCGATGTAACGCTATAACAACCCTTTTGTCTTTATTCAGTCTTCCATAAGTGTACTACAATCGGCATACTCTATGAAAACACACACAACACAACCATCCTACATTTATATTGTAGGCAATAACTTGAAAACTTTAGAGTAAACATGAATACAATTTTGGTAATGACATTCCTTTCTTCTGTGTTTTAAAGTCTCAGAAACTCCACACAAACAACCTACGTTCGCAACGTGTCTTATTAATATTTGAAATTTTTTATAATTGGTATAAAAATACCATAAATCACGTTTTATATGTTTTTTCCAGGATGAGGAGATTATAAATCCCAAAGCATAAATCTTAACTTACTGTTAGGTAGGCTTAAGTATTCCATTCGAATTTTGACACATCCTCTATATAGTTATGATTTCTGTTCAGTTGCGCATACATTGCATTTTGGTATTGGTGAGTTAACTTTCTGATTTTCTACATGCTCGCTATCGCTACATGTATCGCTAACCTGGCGATGTTCCTCAATTGAATGCGAGAAAGTATGTAAGGCAAGTGCATTTGTACCAGCCGTATGCAGTCTTCTTGTGAATCTATTTACAATTAACAAGTTTTTTTCCTCCTCGATATGTCTATGTACGAAATGAATAGGTTCACGTACAAGGATTTTTCCACACATTAGAAAAGAATCAGGAAATAGCTTTCGAGATTCAATATTTGTTTGATTAGTGTTACGAACGTAAGTTCAAGTCAAAAGCCATGAGCACAAACGCGATCACGAGACGAGCATAGCAATTTCCGTTAAATCTCGCTGCATATTATATAGCTCCCACAGACCTTACTCTTGTTCTTTTTTAGAGAAAACGGCTAGTGGATATCTATTGCTAATATATCTGGTACCATACTGTTTATTTTGCTTTCGTCAACTTCTGGATGGTATGGACAGAAAGTCAAGACCGACTGAAATTCAATGGAGAAATGAATAGGTTGCAAATAAAAAGAAGCTCAGGCAGAGAATGTGCACGCTTCCGATATTTCGAGATGTAAGGTACCATAATCATATCAAAAGCGTCATTATTCCTGTTACTTATCTTTCGACCATGAAAAAGTCCAATGGTTTTATCCGTTGTATCTAGCGGTAGCATTAAAGAATATTCTGTCGTTTTCCAAAAGACTTACCTTCTATGGTACCTAGGATGTTAGAAATTCATCCGGGTTTTATCTATTTTTCTGAGTATCACACGAAAGAGGCACAATCAAAACCTGAGATAAGTTTTGCGTTTTATTAGCTTCGAAACGAACTTTATTTTATCATTTTCCATGATATAAACGTTATAAAAAACAACTTTAGCCAATATAACATACGTGGTGAACAAATTTCTTGTAGATGGCTATGTCAGTATAGCATACCTTAGAAAATACTACAGTTTATCTAGAATATGTCTCTGAGGAAGTATATTTTGTCGTTTGCCAGCTTTTCTAGCATGTTCATCCCGATAAGATGCTTGAATATTGTCCCTTTGAGATTTGTCTTTTTTTTTGCTCATAATGTCATGCCATATTCTCAACAAAAAATGGACAAACATGAAAAATATTATCTTACACTTACGTTCGTATCAGTTTTCTAAGCTTAAAGTTTTCAGATCTTTATTTGGTGGCAGCTTATCTCCCCATTTGAATTCACGTACAAAAAATAGCAACAGTGATTTAATCACAGTCGTCAACATTTAAATCGGGTTTATTAAATTACAGTTCAATCGGATAAAAGTTTTATCCAGTGGTAGTATGATTGCTTTAGTTTTGCTTTTCCTTTCTAAATCCACTGCAACAGTTAGTCATAGATGAGATCGTGACATTTACGGCTCGGTCTATTCTATGCGCTGGTGGTGGTACATGTTGCTTACACCCAAGACTTTATTCCTGGAAACTCTCCCATACGGTTTCTAGTAGCATCTGTGCTCATTATCAACTAGGTTAACGTTCGCAAAGGACAATAAAACATGAAATCTTGACATTCACTGCGATATCCCTCTTCTAAGACTTAGTATTTTACGCCTGTTTTTGCGGTTTCTCATGTGTACGAATACTTATGGCTAAGTAAATACAAGAACATGGAACATTATTATTTCCTATGGTATTATTGCATTATGTCGGCATTTGGTATTGCGGTTATTGTGAGTGTGATAGCTGGGTTTAATGTTTCATTCAAATGGAAGTCCTTCATCCTGCCAGTACTTGCGTTTCCATGTACGAGGCTGGAAATTCAGTAAAACAACAGCTGCGCCGAAATCCAGCTCCATAACAATTTTATAAGCACGTCAGGGATTTTAATATGATACGGGCCTACATAAATATTTCTGACGAACTGGAACCGTCAAGAAGTTGAGAAGACTCAAGCCGCTCCTGTGAAGAAACGCGGTGAATAAAAGACGATGGTATATATCAGCTAAAACAAATAAATATCTTGGTTATTATGGTTGGAGAAAGACTAAAACTGCTTCAAGACAGAGGATAATAGAAGTATTGACAGTAAGAGAAAAATAAGTGCTATTTCCATATTTCAGGTTCTTCTCCTTCCCATTTGGAATGAAACGAGCTATGAAAGAAAAATAATTCACTCGTGTCATCGTATTACGTTCCCGTCATGAATATTCCACTTTTACAACGTCGTAGTGAAAGAAATAAATGTGCCATGAAAAGGCTAAATTTAACAATTGTTTGTTGTAGCTATATAACAGAAGAAACGGTAAATTTACTGAAACGTTTTTTTAAACGAGCGATGTTAGTAATTCGTCCATTGTTTTCATCGTGCGATACCGAAACCCGAAACTGCAAGACGACTTTTAAGGAAAGATAAGACACATTCCATATGGGGAAAATCTCAGAAGCTATCCAAACAAAATTTACTGTTGAAAAATAAGAGATTTAACAGGACAGTATTTAAACACATATGCAAAGGGATGAAACGGCCTACCGTGGATGTTTGAACTGTTGATGTATACGCGAGATTTATAACTATTGTGCTGTTGTAGGTTAAAAATAATCTTAACAGTTACTAACCACAAGGAATGTCCAAATCCCATGTGTAGGTTTTTTTCAAAATGAAGAAAAAAAAATATGTGTAACATAGACATTTAAGCTTAAGATATCTGGACTTCAGGCTGATGACCACATGAAGGGAAGGTATGAAACTTAACTATAACGATCCGAGTATGTGATCTCTATTTATCCCCATTTATTCAGTACAATGCAAATGTTGTTAGTGGAGTTCGAAGAATTTTGCTTCGCGAGTTAAAGCCATGTGCCACGGCAAATAGACGGGTTCCGGCCGATCTGCCCGGTGCGGATTCGCCCTCGTGGGCTACTGCAGTCATCAAATTTTTATCATAAAACTGGTCATGTCCACATTTATCCGGGTCAATCCTATGCTAGGATCAATAAAAAACGGACCAATTTGGTTCATGACGAATAAGGGTCGAGGATCAATACAATCACCGATCAACATTCCATCCCATCAATACACCCCGGAGGGTGAATCCGCACCGTGTACATCGGCCGAGACCCGAATTGACACTTGCGCTTGGATTGTTATTGTTGAAGATTATGATAATAATGATCAACATGGACTAACGTAAACATGGAAGAGTCGTACTTTCTACAGCAACTTCTTGAAGCCTGTGAGGTTAACGGAAAACTTTGCCCTTATGGTATGCTTTTGCATGCAAAGATAAAGGAAAATAAAAGACACGTACATAAATTTATAGAACTTCGGTTATAAGTATAGTTCGCGTTGATACATAAACGCCAAACGCATTGAGGAGTATTTTGTATGAAAGGCAAGTCAAGTATTCTGTTGTTATTACACTGGCAAATCAAAAGTAAATTCAAACGTTGCTTTCTGTTTTGATGTAGGAGATCATAAAAATGAAATACAGCTTTATTTGAGAATGACAAAAAGATTGTACCATTATTTTATTAAATTCAAGCAAATCAGCATGAAACTTGCGCTAGAACTAGATTTTATAGTCAGAGTATAAAATAATCTTTGTCTTTTTGTATGAAAAAGTTCGGCCCGGTTTTATGTTTCATATGATGACTTTATCGAAACAAGAAGTGCGCTGGAAGTTGGAAAATGCTTTAATACAAAATGCAGAAGGCGAGATGCTGGCTCGGCGGCATTGAAAAATCGGTGCCACACTAGCAACACGAGTTGATGTTTCAACACCATCTTCATTGTCTCTATGACGCTAAATCTGCAGAACAACAACACAACTGTGAGCTGAAACACGCATGTTTGAGATAAAGAAAACCGACTACTGAATGCTGACTTCCCTTGTCTCCAACCAACCGTTAACAACTACATAGTTTACACAATTTTTTATAAATTCAGAGGTGAAACAACTATCTTTTTGTGTGTTTCAGATATTCCACCTTATAAGTTAACGTAAATAGTTCAGGGTGGGATGTCCATGTATAAAGTATTAGCATTCATACTGGTGTTTATCGCCGCTCAATGACGAAAGGGAAAGAAATGCATATGCACCGACAAAAAATGTTAACACAAACATACACGTGCCGACTAGTAATCCTGGTCGCTCCCACTGTTGTAGTTTACTCATAATATCATCGCAAATGTAATGGATGAATGATATCGAGTATCTGCACGACCGAGCGAAGAGTTAATTCACCACCAAATCATGGCTGAATGATAATATGCTAAACCTCATATGTCATTCAGTGCGTCGAGTAAAAAGGTAGTCCCGTAAATATATACTTTGATGCAATAGTGTCTATGCAGCTACTTGAACCTGATTTCCAAGTTTTATCAACATGCTGCTTAAACGGTAGAGCACAGTTTTTCCTCGCACGATGAATGATGTTCACGACTCGAAATGAGAGAGGAAACTGATGAGGAGCCAACTAACCATAAATTATTAGATGTAGTCATTCTTGGCATATGGCTTCCTTGGTATCATCATCAGTCTGTATTTTTATGGCGATAAAATGAAAGTCTCGTGAAAGTAGTGAATGTCTCCGCAAACCTTTCAAATATCGGCGAGAGTGATGAGATTGGGTGAAAAATTTACTGGTTGACAGATTTTGTCTAGGATTACAAGATTCTTTACTCGCAGTTGAAATATTGAAATGAGTCTAGCCATTCTCTTTTTGAGTTTTGTAACATAAAAAGTACGAGATATCTTAAGTTAAGTATGTTTGAGTAAATGATCCGTGTAAAATAAAGACTTGGAATTAATTTAGAGAAGGGGAAAAGTTTTGGAAAAATATATTTATCAAGGAAAATTAAGAAGTTACTAAAAGTTTTTGGAGCAAGTATAGCTAATAACTCGCTCCAAATAAAACCATGCAAAAGCCATGTACACATGTGCTAGATGTATGATGCAGTAGCTTCATTTTCACAACACAATGTGGATGACTGAGAAAGCTAATTAGAGCAAAATAAAATACATTTGAAAATATTCATGCAATGATTTTAATTCAAACTGTTTTTCTCCTATCAGTTTCAAAACGCATATCATTTTTTAGGAAAAAATATAAAGATACATTATTAAGTACAAAGTAGCGAAAGCTGCTTTATAGGATCGTCTCTTCTGTCTGTCCGTCCGTCCGTCCGTCTGTAAGCTTTATAACTTCGAAACTACAATGAGCCCAAGGTTTTCCGTACCTAAGCATCATTAGACAAGGGTCTGGCTGACAAAGTTTCAAGTTGTCAGGTGGTCACGTTAACGAGTTATGGGGTGACGAATGTTGACGATAATGCTTCGTAAATGGGCAAGAAATTTTATTGCTCATTTCGATACTACCCTTTGAGTACAATAATTTTGCTTCAGAAACCTGGGTTTAATTTCGTCACGTTGAAGATTTACGGGGTGACGAAAGTTGACCATAGTGCTTCGTAAATGGGGAAAAAATTTTATTTCATATTTCGATGGTACTACTTGGGTACATTAATTTTTCTTCAGAAACCTGGGTCTAATTGCGTCACGTTGTACATTTTTGTACATGGTACGAGGGGAATGGGTACTTTTGTACTTGGTAAGAGGGATATAGGTATTTTTGTACTTGGTTCGAGGGGTGCGGGTATTTTTGTACTTAGTATGAGAGGTGTGGGTATTTGTGTTGATGGTTCTCGGGGTAAGGGTATTTGTGTTGATGGTTCTCGGGGTAAGGGTATTTTCGTACATGTTACGAGGTGCATGGCGCTTTCGCTAGTTCAAGGGTTCGGTGTGTAACGGGCTGGTTTTTAATGAAGAATGACAATGTGGATCCATCCATTGACAGTCGTTTTTAATGCCAATTGTTGCAGACATAGATTTACTAGAATTCACATTGTAGTTGTATATTAGTGTGTGAGTTTTTACGTGAGGTCTTGGTTAAAAATTGGATCAAATCAGACTAGCTGTAAAAAGATATTCCTGGAAGCTACAGCAACTAGCAGAGTTTGATCAAATGAACGCGCGGTTCCCTTGAATAAATAAATAAAATCTGAGTCTGTTTCTCCCCTAATGAATTTTCACGCATTCATGATGAAAAACGGATGAATTCGTCTCTAAGAAAGATTTATTCACGAAGTATACATTAAAATGCTACTGTAAGCGAGTCGGGCGTGAAACGTAAAAACTTGAATGAATTGAGACTTAAATTGCAAATGGGTAACATTATCCGATATTTCATCAAATTAAATTCTGTTGAATTGCTTATGTCAACCGGAAGGATGGATTCTTGACAAGCTAATAAAAATTCATGATATTTTTTTCCTTAAACCTAAATTCAATGCAGATAAGTATAGGTGTGCATTTTAAGCTCGGCGTTACGACTGTTGATACCACAAAATAGTTCTTTTCTTTCACCATCTCCAGCATCAATATAAATTTGTTCTTCCTCCTTCGTCTGTCGAAAGCCAGTAAAGTAGTTGTGAGAGAACGCTTATGCAACACATACAATAATTACGTTTTCTCGCTTCTGTTCGCAATTTTATGACGTTTCCATTGCCTTGTTGAACATCATTTGCATACTACTCCCGGTGTTCTCTGTTCTTACTATGCTTCTGGATTCTTGCTCAAAATAAATGACTTTTCAATCACTGCCAACGAATGCCTCAAACATAATTCTTCACTTCTCGTTTTCTTAGAGAGATGTTAATGCTATATCGTACTTACAGTGAAGTAGAGTTCACTTCTCATTCATAAGATAACTATGCAGCTATAACCGTGACAGAAGAAAAACCAGCTCCTTGGTTCGTGCAATTCTTAGATATCGTCGGAAAAATATGTAACGACACTGGTGATAATATGCTTGCAAGGAGAACCTAATCTGATCAATTTTCATGCAATCGCTGCTGAAGTCGTTAACGTTCCAATGCAGGATGTTCGCGTTGATATTTGAGTTTCCAAATAATATGCTCATCTAGGAAGGAGAAGATCATTCTTTCACGTTCAGGCTGTGTGTTTTCCTAAATTGGCTAAGCAAATGCAGAAGTGGTTAGGATGATATCGCTTTTCCTGTTTTTGCAAAGCCTTTTAATTTAAAAAATATTTACACTGGCAACAAAACTTCTACATTATTTGCATTGTGTTCTTTTTATCCGCAAGCATGTGAAATGTACACGTATGAAGCTTTCTCCATGTTAAAATTGTTAACATCTCAAAATTAACTTCGTGCTGGAGCCAAAGGGACTGCAGATCATTTTCAGGGTTTACCAAAGTTTGTTTTAAAATGCTACCTTCGCCATGAGAACTCGCTAAAATTTAGTGTATTAGAAGCAGGCATTAATGTGTTTAGATCCTAGTTGTATTAGACAAATTATATCCGGCACTGCAGGAACATACGGATCAAACTTGCAGAAAAAAAATGTTAACGTCTGCCACAGCCTGGTTCACCTTAAGAAAAAAAAAATGTCTCGAGGAAAGTTGGTGTACAAGTAAATGGGCGTAATATTGAAGCGTAATGTTCTTTACGCGTGTTATGGAAAGAAGCACACAAACGTGATGTATATTGAAAGAACGTGTTCTTATAAATGCAATAATGATGTCGACACATGTTGTATACGTAAAAACGTGTTGGCTTTTGGTGCGTGCCCTTCTCTCTTCTGCTGGTATGCTTAACTTAACCCAAACCAAAAGCTGCACGACTTGTGTTGCAGTATGTGATTTATTTTTTGGCATGGTAACTCAGGCTGATTTCTAGTTCCTAACACTGCAGACTTTTTTTTCCATCAGCACCCGCTTTAATTTCATAGTAACTGCAGACCCTAGAAACACTACTAGTTTTGTATATGCATCTTGTAAACATGTCATATGAATGTAAATTCGATTAGCTTAAAGCATTTGATATTTTGACTTGAATGCTTATATAATTTAATTGTGAAAACGGCAAAGCTATCCCCATCAGATCATTAAACAGTATTGCTTATGGCATTAAGTCTCAGGATATAGGCAAGAGGGTACATCATGTCATGACATCACAGGAAACGTATAACTGCACATTGCCAGATGAACGTTTTTAATCCATAATAAATACGATATAAAAACCGCATAAAAATCATTGGTTTTCAACTCATAACTTTATAGCCACTAATATATGGATTTGTTCGTGTGATAAAATATCCTGTGTATTTAAATCAAGATCACTACAAAAGTACAAACAAATGGTTCAAACTTGAACACACAATTAAAACTAATTATTTGGTCGCGACCAAATATTTTTATTTGTCAATCAATAATCTGTAGCGTAGCAACTAAACTGAACGCACAACCTGTACTTCAACCGGACATCCATGAACACACTATATGACATCTTCCCTCGTTTTACCATTGATTCCGCTGCATTGCGCATTAATTTGGTTGATGGTTTTACGAGATTTTCTTTTGAAGGCAAGGTATTTTCTCGAGGGGAGCCATCACCGGATTCCGATTTCGTGAACAAGCTTTTGAACATGAATATGCTACAAAATAAACCTATCTCTGTATTTTTAACAAGTCCTGGAAATGGATATTACTTTGGCGGTCGCTATCTCCGGATACCAAACATTTCTCTTTAAATGTAATCAATATTTATAACTTTAATAATCATCTTCACAGTCAAGCACTCGATAGGGATGATATGGAATTCAAGAGCCTCTCATAGCCATCAGCCTACGCGATTCATACCTATAGCATCCAGATATATGATAGAATAGTCGTTTTTCCGGATATTCTTAGTAAAAGTGGAAAACAAGCAAAGTAAACATTGAGGCGGAAATCATCAAGATGATAAATCCATCTCCGTTCAGTTGGATGACTTGTAATAGAGGGGGAGATGCATACCTCATAAAGTAAGTGTTTAGTTTGAGTAACTCGAGGGGAGTTGTTATTAAGAAGTAATAACAAGATGAATAGGGAAAGCACACGTTTTCACTACATTTGTGATCTTTAAAAAAATAAATCCAAACCTGGCATATAATGACATTCCCATATTTTTATGAGAAAAAATAAAATGCAATATTTACCACGATTTTTTTTGTAGCAGTCCGTATGCACCTTTGGGTTCGAAGTTTCGTTCCTTGGCGTAGGGTCGGTTATTGATAAATCCTTATTGCATTTTTTTATATCAAAGGAAAACCTACCTCATAGCCTGTCTTTTAAGTCTTCTCTGTAGCGCTAACATGGCCATTTGTCTGAATGACAAATAGATAATCCATTATGGGTAGATAACGTTGCTTTCACCAGCAGACTATTGACTATTGATTTCGAAGTCATCCGCATCACTCTCAATCAAAGAGCAATATGCAACTGCTACCTCAAGTAGAATATAATAGGGATTTTAAACTTAAGCTTTCCAATTTCGAATTATATAATGATAGTGAAGCGTTTCCTGAAACTATCAATTCATGCCTCTTTTCTATACTAGTCCCAATGGCTCAGCTAAACTAGAAGAACATGCGACACAAGATATGTATGAAACAAGCTCACAATTAAAATTTGACCATATGATATGGTATTATTATTGTATAGGGCCCAAATTAATGTTAGTAAGAGTATTAGTCCAGCTTCGTCATTTTTCGCTAGGACCAATATACCCACAGCGTTCACAAGTCAGGTAAATGCGAATGTAATAGGATATTTAAAGTATTTTGAAATAGCTTTAAAATAATTTGTCACCAGTTTTCTTATGTTCGTTTGCTTTCTATGTGGATGGGATGACTTAGAGCAAAATAAATTCTCCTAGAAGGATGGCTTGTAGCATGTTTTTCTCAGTGTCACTGTGTTTTTACGAGAGGGTTTATTGTAAGAGTTTATGCATGTTCTACCCAATTTTTCTGTGTTGTATACCTATATATGATTCAAATAAATGCATCATGCATCGTTGGGAACATAATGGTAATAAATACATAGTGAAATGTGTTTCGTAAACAAGCTAAGTTGATCTTACGTCAGCTAGTTTTAGTTCTCCTATTTCCAAGAGGAATCAAAATATGCATGAGGAAAGTCGAAACTTTTTACATTTTTTTGTTTTTAGAAGTTCACAAGCATTACAACAGGTTCGAAGTTTTAGTGGAAAGGGCAAAAGTTTCGTGTTTGTTTTGTGTGCAGATGAAAAAATTGTTTTTCATGATGTATGAAAATTGTATCATGAAATCCCTACCTAACTCCTGTCAACATGAGAATCCTGCTTTTCACTTCCTTACATTTGGGTGAGCGTTCCTAGTGATTAACTAACCATGCATGACAGGACCAGGATTCCACAGGGCCCAAGTGTCCGCAATGTATCATGGCAACTAATAGACAGTTATCTACAGTCATTCTAACGAGAAGTAGTATATTTTATTTATTTCCAATTCACAACAGAGCTCTTTATTTGTAGTAGAAGGCAATTCTGTTCTGTAGCTACAATTTCGTCAATGATTACTTAAATCATTTTATAAAGTATAATGTAATATTTTTGCTACTTACATGCTTGTATAATCTTAAAAGTACTGTGTACTGTCATAAAAGAACTTTATAATATAATCTTAAATCTTAGGGTTCCACGGCCGGAATTTCTTCAGATTTTAAATTATAGGTACGCATCCGAAAATGTCTATCGATATGTAAGTCACTCTTTCTTGAGCTACCTTTTCCTTTCGTGTCTACCGGGAAATGTTGGCAAACAAAAACCATCGCTGCGAAACACACGCGCAAGAGAAACACTATAGTCTGGAGTTCGCAATAAAACAAACATTAATATGCAGGGTAGTTATGTTGGATGATATTGCACAGGAATCAAAACAGAATTGTAATCCAGTGAGCATAAAAATAATGCAATCATCTGACAAAAGGTTGAATAGTTTGTTACTGGTCTCAGAAGTATCGTGACTCGGCGCAATCCACTTTGTTATTTGAGTGTTCGTAGATATGTATGTTTGCTTCATTTAGGAATCATAGAGACTATTCCCTAGTTTTTCGGGAAACAAAACGATATGTTTGATTTCATGTTTCACAGGAGAATAAAAATCATAACAGTTGATAGGACTCCGATCTACCAGTTTACGGTATGAGATGTCCTTCGACTTTTAAGCTATGGTTTTCCTCGATCTGACGACGAGATATTTTTCATTGTAAATGTCAATGATATTCAGATACTGGCCTAACCACGTAACCTTCCCTATATTTTCTCAGGTACAACAAACCGTTCACAACAGAACAATGCATTTTTAAAGCTACCAGCTGTTGTCACTTATGAGCGACCCAAACAAACAGATGACAGAGGGGAATAGCTTTCTATGCATATCTTATACATATTTCTAAATACACTGTACGGTATTTTCTGGTTGGGATAGCGGAGAGAGACTTTTTAGCCCGCAGCAGCACACAGACAAGGCTATTTGGGGATTTGTAAAATCCGTGGTGAAAGTTGTAGAAGCTCATAAGGACTGCACTATGAAAGTGTACAGATTCATAGTATTGAAGCGTAAAACTGTTTTATAAAATTGCTCTCAATTTTTGAAAAAATATCTTCAGGCAAAGATTTTTGGTGTAGACTTCAACTGTTCATGGTGTGTACAAAATAGGATGAAGCTCTGGCATGATGCTATTTTTCTCTTCTCTTCACAAAAATACTTCATAACATCGGAATACAACCGCATGTTGGTTGGGTTGGGATTGTTGGGAATGGTATTCAACTTAAAACATGCTTTGCTGTATATGATTGATTCACGTACTAGTGCTGCCCCGGAGAGAGCAATATCAATGTGCATGCTCACTGAAACGAATCACCAGCGCTGGAAATAAATTCAAATTCCACTCCTTTCTCATACACCTTAAATAATATTTCGAGCAGACAGCAGGGGGGAAATTCCGAAACCCAACTTTACTCTAGCTTACACATTTTATTGATCCTGTTTGTCGCACACCTGTAAATAATGCAAGGTGACAGTTCATCCTGACCGGTTTTCCTAGACAGGGAGACAATAAAGGTTAATTCTACACAAGCACTTCTTATGGAATATCAAATGACTGCTAAATGATGCGATATGATTGTGTTGCCTTTGCCACGAAACGCTAAGATGGTTAAATCGCTAAATTTTTTATTCTATCATGTTAACTTCAAAACGTCACTTATGCACACTAAGAATAAAGAACGATCCTAGTACGCTGATCCTAAAGTAAATAAGCCGATAAAAAGCTACGTTTCACGTACAACGTATGTGGCGATGACCTGTGCTCTCAAGCATCTTCGATTCATGTTGCAGGTTGTCCAATTCATCACTCAAACACACGAGGAACATCAACTATTGTTTGGGTAAAGCGATGGGGAAAGAACAGCATTGTGCATTCGTAACTCAACTTAGTAGGTGTTCAATCTACGAGAAAGCTTGTTGGACGTCTTGATTCCCAACGCTCCCATCTTATACTGCACTTTTCCGATTAAGTTGATAGTACGTGAAACTAAATCTAAGAAGCAGAGTTGCGTTAATAATAATCCCGGGAACAACTTCGTGAAAAATATAAAAACAGGAACTTTCGCATCACGCTCGCCTCACCGTAAACTGCAACTACATTAAATGTTCTAAGGGAAACGAAAAAAAGAGTTACTCTGTTGTCCAGCCATAGTTTGCTTAGATCTTAATTACCTAAATAGTCTCTTAAATAAAAGGAGCAGGCTTTTTCACGTAATTCCGGTTGAACGTGGATGATCAAATGATTTCTTTCTCATCAGAATCCAACTAATCTTAATTAAGTGGACGTATCAGCACGAAAGCTAACGCTTGGAGACGAAGTTATACTGCCTCCTTTCGATTTATTGCTTTCTTGCTTATGACTGCCTAGCAACGTGGAACCTTAGGCGTAGTTATAGAACCGTTACGTCAGTCACAGATCACTTTTACCTTGAACTTATATTAGTAAGTCCTAAAAGAGCGAATGTGCTGTTTTATCGTCAATCCTATGAGAGAAAAACATACGCATATTGCTTAGACAACTTGCCCTTTGCCAGGTTGAATCAATTTTTATTTA